>JAJIBD010005734.1:0-107684 GCA_021461705.1 Cryptotis parvus
ACTGGTCATTGGGAATTATATTGGTATTCTCTTTTACATTCTGATAATGATTTATATTTCTCCACAGGGAAAAATCCCTCCCCCATGGATTGTCAAATGGTTGCTCTCATCCCTGACCTGAGGCTACTGTTCCTAGTTGATGGTCTTTTTCTCACAGCTCTCTTTAGTAACCCTTATCTTTTCTTCCCTCTAAAGATCTCAGTAGGAATAGAATAACTAGCCCCTAAGTCTTTGTTGCTCCTTACACCCTGCCCGCATTTCTGTAAATGTCCATTCTTTAAATTATGATATTTATTTCTTAAATTTTTCCAAATAATTTTCTTGAATTTAGGCATGATGATTGAAAAATGTGTCAATACAAGTTTCAGGCATACACTGTTCCCAAATCAAACCTACTCCACACAGTGTCAAGTTCCCTCCACCAGTTTCTTTCTTTTTTTCTTTTTTTTTTTTTGCATCACACCTGGTGATGCTCAGGGGGTTCTCCTGGCTCTGCACTCAGGAATTACTCCTGACAGTGCTCGGGGACCATATGGGATGCTGGGGATCGAACCTGGGTCAACTGCATGCAAGGCAAACGCGCCTACCAGCTGGACTACCGCTCTGGCCCCTATTGTTATATTTCTTAAAGGAAAGAAATTGAGGGTGGAAATAAGAAGAGACAGATGAGAAGTAACAGAAGCAAGGGTCAGGGACCTTGGACACATCAGAAGTGTAGAGGTGTGGTATCTGTATATGTCTAAACCACAGAGCCATCAATATTTTCTTTATTTCAACATATCATTTATTTCCTGATATCTAGATGGGTATAGAGGATCATTAGTACACATATATTTTACATTTGTTTTTAATTTGACTCACAAATTCTTATTTTATTTTATTTTTAATGTTTATGGAGACACCATGATCTATAAAGTTGTTCATAATAGAGTTGTTTCAGTCATACAATGTTCCAACATTGATCCCACCACCAATGTCTGCATCCCTCCACCAATATCCCCAGGTTGCTTCCCACCCTCCAGCCTGCCCTTGGCAGACATAGAACAAATTTATTTTACTTTGTCCAATAAAATTTAAGGGGAATGGTAAATAGAATTTGTGATGACTAATTGCTGATTTTTTTTTTTTTTTTTGGGTCACACCCGGCAATGCTCAGGGTTACTCCTGGCTCTGCACTCAGGAATGACTCCTGGCGGTGCTCGGGGACCATATGGGATGCCGGGGATCGAACCCGGCCAGCACAGGCTGACCGCGTGCAAGGCAAACGCCCTACCCGCTGGGCGGCTATCGCTCCGGGCCCCTAATTGCTGATGTTTTTTAACCTTTCTATTTTTAAATAAAATTTTAAATATTTAAAAATTTGAATCACTATGAGATGCTCAGTTAAAAAAGTCATGATTGGGTTTTAGTCATACAACGTTCCCATACTCATCCCTTCACCGTGTACATTTCTCACCACCAGTGTACCGCTCCCTCACACTGCCTCCCCATCCCCTGCCAGCTTCTACGGCAGCCACTTTTCTACTTTTTCTTCTCTCTCTCTCTCTCTCTCTCTCTCTCTCTCTCTCTCTCTCTTATTTTGGGAACTATGGTTTGCAATACAGATACTGAAAGGTCATCATGTATATCCCTTTTCCTACTTTCAGCTCTCAGTTCTTGTCCACCCCACACACTTGTGGCAAGTTCCCAACTGTGGGCCAATCTCCTGGTCCCTGTTTTTTCTGTCCTTGGATACTAGTCTCATATTGTGCTTTTATATATCCCACAAAATTAATGCAGTCATTCTATGACTTTTCCTCTCTTTCTAACTCATTTCACTCAGCATGGTACTCCCTTTAAGTAAGAGAATTTCATGACTTCATTTTTTTTCCTAACAGCCATGAAGTATTCCATGTGTAGATACGCCATGATGTCGGGGAATGCCGCCGGGTCCCCCGACAGTGTCAGGGACAGAGATTCTCTTCTACCTCCGAGGATGCCGAGAGAAAAGATGAAAACTCACGAGTCCGGTGCAGGTCCAAAAAGGCTTTTAATAGTACAAAAGCTCTTCCACAGCACTCCAATATAATGAACAAACTTTAGCTCTGGTCCGAACTTAGACCATACAAAGAGCCTAAGTCTCCCACCAAAGAGAGAGGATGTCACCCGAGCTGAGTCCTACCCAGAAGGAGCAAAAGGCCAAAGAGCAAAAAGCCAAAAGCCAAAAGCCAAAAGCCACAGGAGCCAAAAGCTGAAGGCTGAGGGAACTAAAAGGCAAAAGGTCAAGCGGCCTCAAGTCAGCCCCTTATACACCAAAGTAATCCAACCGGGAGGGCATGTCAACAAAGAACTCTAAACAGAGTGTAGTGCCACACCTTATTGCAGGTATAAACAAAGGTTATGCCAAGGACTAAGGAGATTATCTCTTATGTAAAACACTGGAGAGAGAGAGAGGGCTGATATAAAGTAATACATCTTAACTTCATGAGCTTCATGTAATCTAGATGGTACCCACAAGGTCCTTCTTATTATTATCTGCACCAGGGTGATTCTGAGTATCTTGTTCTTGTGTACTGAAAGGGGTCACTCTCGCCTGCTTAGAGCAAACTAGTATGATCCTTCCTATAGTCTTCCTATAGTCTCAGCGTAGCCAGGGTGGTAGTCTCCCTGGTAAATTCTAACTGTCCCACGCTGGGTGCAGTGGGTATAAAGAGGAGCTGTGCCCAATCTAGAAAACATAGAAGTCTTAGTAGATGTATAAGTCAGAAGTTATTCAATCAAGGTGACTTCTGTAAGTTCTACCCTCTAGCAGTGTTTACATAGAAGAGAAGTCTCATTAGAATGAAACTTGACTTAAGTAGATTAAGCTGGGGAGTGGGCAAAACAACAAAACTCCCAGAATAGCTAAACCTGTCCCTCCAACATACCATAGTTTCTTAACCTTTATTAATCTAGTTTTTAGCTTTCTTAATCTATTTTTTTAACCTTTTTTAAATCCAGTAGATATTTTAAAATGCACTATTTAGGGAGTGTAATACTAATGCCACATGATGGAAAGTTTCTTTTTTTTAAAGATGCTCTTTAAATCCTTTCAAAATTGGTGTCACCGCTATGAATTTCCTAAGCTGTTTCCTGTCCATGAAGCGTAACTTCCATAAATTGAAATTAGCTAATCAATAAATGCCTATTAGACAATAAAAAGTTGTATGTTTAACTTTGCATTTACAGTAGGCACTTTGTGAATTTGAAAATTAAGTACCGGCTAGTTAAATCTTGTTGCCCCAGATGCTGTTTTATTTCTCAAGATTTTTGGAGTTCCTTTATCTGTAATTCAATATATTTCAATGCTGGTTGACTCTCATATTCTAAAATATAACGAACCTTTGATATAAAACAGGCAGTTATGACATACTTTTCTAGCTTAGATTTGAGTATCACATAGGGTCCCTTGAATACAAACTGTTCTTGCAGTAATACCAAGAACTTCTCAGATTTAAGAAGGGAATTAGACTTTACCCCAACTTTATTGGGGTAGAGTCACATTTCTAGAAAATTGTATGCTGGGAAAAATATAATTTAAGTCATCTTTGAAAAATTTTATTCCCTGTCTTTATGAAAAATGAAATGCAAATTGATTTTTGTCCCCATGAAGAATTGTTCCCTGTAAAGAATTAAAATGTTAAGGAAGGGTATTCTAAAGTTATTTATGAGAAAATTTTTGTAACAGAATTCATGAAGTATCATAGAAGATGGTATTTTCTTTAAAAACAGTTATGATGAGACATTTCTATGCAACTTGTTCATCCCATGGAAGCAATTGACTAACTCAAATGTTTACTCCACACACATTGGTCTTCAAGGCACATTGTATTGGTCATAATTTCCCCATCTTGTTAGCGCTGACACTTAAAGTAATATCACTTACTACTGTGAATCACCTCTGCCTGCTTCTGGTTTTGCTCCTGGGATCCAAGCAAGGTGTCCATGGCAATGCTGTGCAGATCTGTTGACACCTATTATTCTTGTGATCTATAATCTATTTGGTATATAAAAAGTTCTTCTTTCTCTATTTTGGTGAGAGTTTTTAATTATAAATGGGTACTAGATATTGTGAAATTCTTTCTCTGCATCTGTAATGTAATAATATGAATTTTATATTTTCTTATATTAATGTAGTATATGATAGCAATCTACTCAGTAATACTGAATCATCCTTGCATGTGTGGGATAAATAATACTGGATTTTGGGATCGTGCCTCCCCAGTGGTTCTCAGGGAGACCTGGGGAAACTCCCAGTGATACTCAAAGCAGATCCTTAGTCCAGTGCTAGGACCTGAAGCTGTAGTGTTGCTAAGGCCCTGGAGTGCTGAGCACTATGAGCAATGCCATGGCAGGACTGAGAGGCCTCTAGGGTTATACCTCGTGATGCTTTGGAGGCCAGGGTGTGGACTGGAGCCATACTACAGTGGTAAGGCATTTGCTTTGCATGCAGCTGACCTGGGTTTTATCTCCAGTATCTCGTATGGCCCTCTGAGCACTGCCTGGAGTAATTCCTGAGTGCAGAGCCAGGAGTAACCCCTGAGCATCATTAGGTATGACTCAAAAAGCTGGAAAAAAAGGCCAGATAGTACCAGAAATCAAAACGCTCACTGTCTATGACTTCTTTAATGTAGTGTTGAGTATGGTTTGGTAAGATTTTGTTGGGGATATTTGCAAATATATTGTTAGGATAGTGGTCTGTAATTTACATTTTTTGTGATCTCTATCTCCATTGATTATTAGGGTAATACATGCCTCACAGAAACACTTTGGAGGGATTCTTGATGCTTTGACTTTCTAGAAGAGACCTTGAAAAAAATTTTAGGTCCTCTTGGATCCAAAAGGAAGTCTGTTCTCTTTGAATAACTCACCAGTGAACCTACTGGGCCGGGGGCTTTTTTTTTTGGGGACACTTTTGATTACTGTTTTGGTTTCTGCATTAGTAATTAGTCTGCTTAAGTGCTCTGCTTCTTCCTGCTTCAGTCTTAGGAGATTATAGGATTCCAAAAAAATGTATCTATTTTTCCTAGTTTCTTCAATTTCATGTCACAAAGTTTTTCTGGTTATATCTTTTATAGCTTTTCTTCTTTGATTTCTGATCCAATTTATTGGAGTTTTCTCTTTATTTCCCTTTGCAAGTCTAGCTATGAGTTGTCTTTTTACGGAAATAGGTCCTGGTTTCGTTGATTTATTTTATTGATTTGTAGTTTTCATATTTTTGATATGATTTGTAGTTTTTATATTTTGATTTGTGCTCTAACTCCTATTAGCTCTCTCCTTCTGTGTACTCTGAACTCTTTTTGTTGATATCTTTCTAGTACCTTAAGGCATATATACCTAGGGTTATTTTTGGGGGGTCTTCTTTCTCTCTTTTCTTTTATTACAGCAATTTCATTTTATAGGAAGCATATATACATAAAATGTAAACTAAACTAAATATCTAAATACCAGTATCTAAATACTGGTTTGCCCAGCTTTCCATTTGTGATCAATTTCTACTTTTAAGCATTGTGGTCTTAGAAGATACTTCTCAGAACTTATGGTTTCTATCTTTTGATTTTATCCTTGTTTTGGGTACCAGCATGTGGTCTATCTTGGAGAATGGAGAAGAATGAGCACTGGAGAGAATGTGTATTTTGACTCTTAGGGAGTGGAAAGTTTATCTGTTACATTTCTTTCTTTCAGGTCAGTGCATCCTTATTGATTTGTTGCCTTATTGATCTAAATACTGGTTGAGAATATTAAAATCTCTTCCTACTCTTATAATGCTATTTTCTTTCCTTAGGTCTGTTAATAATGCTTTATTAATTTTCATGGTCTTTCACTTGTTGTGGGTATGCTAAGTGTTAAATCCACTTTATATGTAATTCTTTTGGTCATCATTATATAATCTCTATCTCTGTTCCTTATAACTTTTTAAAAACTTGAGGTCTCTGTTCTCTGATACAAGTATGGTTGAACCATCTAATTTAAGGCAGCTCTTTGCCTGTAAAAAATTGTTTTCCGGTATTTCATTTTGAGTGTGTGGGCTTACTATGATTATTCAGAAGTGTCTTAATAATCAGTAGCAAAAAACAGTTTAATGAATTATACAACTACTCTTTGCCTTTTGATTGGTGAGTTCAGGCAATTGATGTTAAGCCAAAATTCTCATTCTAGTGTCATTTCCCATTTTGGAATATAGTATGTTCTCTATCTTGATCTTGTTTTAAAATCTTCAAATAATCCCTTTGAAGCTACTATAGAGTGTTGCAGGACTCCTAAAGGCCGCTGCATCTGCTCGGATTGCCTCCCCCCAAATCACTCCGTAGATAAGGGGGTAGTCTAAATGTGGCAGTTTATCCGACCATGTATGCTGTACTAGCTGGTATAAATATTCTCCCATGCTACCACAATCATCGTGGGACTAGCTGAGATCTTACCAGCATATTAGCCTGGCCACGTAGGACACCCTAAGTAATTAGTAGACGAGAGAGAAATGCTGTTTGCTTCCAAGCAAACAAGCATGGTTCCCCTGATATACTCAAAGGCAACTAAAATATAAAACTACAATGAAGTAGAGGAGACTTGTGAAGGCTTGGAGAAATATTTAACTGGCATTGGTGTTGGTCAAGGTACAGAGACATGCCATCTCAGAAACCCCCCTTCTCTACACTACAAAGGCATTCCCAAGCAGATTTCGCTCAAAACATTAGCACAGTAAAGGCCCTAGGTGAGGTGCAGGGAGGGATTACCTAAGGGCATTGGACCCTCCCTGCTTTCCATAACAGGTGGGAGGAAGGTCTGAGTTACAGGGATATAAACTAGCCGGTTCCCGCTCTCGCTTCCTTCTTCCTTGTGGGATCTCTCTCCTTGTGAGCGTTCATTCCCCTTGGAAGCTTTTACACGTGGTGGTCGCCATCTTGGCCTACACGTGGCTGGGGTTCTAGCCTGGAATCCTAAGCATCAGGTTTTTCCTTTTGCTGATTTGTATGCCTGAACCTGTGATAAGTAAAGCCCTTTTAAAACTGCATCGGATTCCTGAGTTTTTTATCCGTTCCTCGCCCGGCCGGAGGTAGAAGGGAACTCGCTTCCCGGCACTGTCGGGGACCCGGCCGAGCACCCCGACAATAGAGTATTGTTATTACTTGTAAATGTAAATAAAAATCAATGTTTTACAATGAAAATTTAATTAATTATAAAATATTAATTTGTTAGAAAGAATTACTCATATGATTCTTCTAGCCTGTCATGATAGTGAGACTGTACTGCCAAACACTTCACTAAATTGTAAGTCTGTTAAAAGTTAAGCCAGAAAAGGAATTCAATTATCTGGTAAAATGCTTGCATCTCTGATTCCTATTGGAATGCTAGCATTGTCTAAGGATTCTAGAATGTGCCAACATGTGATGTGTACTTGTTGGAAGAACAATGAATTTCTTTCATATTAATTTATTTGCAATAGAATTTTTTTTCCTGTCTGGTTAAACTAATCTTAGGAGGAACATTTATTAAAAATCAGCATATTCTATTTATTTACCAGTTTATATAACTTCAGACATGAATATTTTTCCTTCAACTTCTTGTAATTTTTCTCTTTTATTTAAAAAACACTTTGATTTAAATGTAAAAAATAGTGCGATTACACTTTAACATTAAACTTCTGATCACACTCATTTCTTCAACACATTCACAAAACAGAAAAGTCGTTTGATGTCTGAAGGCGAAACTCCAAGAAAGTGAGAGTCTTTATTAGACTTAGAATTTTTTGTTTCTTACTATAAGGTGGGGCAAAAATTTTGAGCACTTAGGTGTGTGGAGTATCATTGCATTTCTCTTCATCTCAAGTTATGAACATCAGCCAACATTGTGCATGTCCCAGGCCTCTACAAAGGTTTTCTGAGTTAGATTCTCTCCTGTATGTGGACACATGAACTTATGTTGTTTTTACAGTAATATTTTTTCAGGGAGTGTGTGGAACAAACTGCACATGTAGAGTTTTATGGATTAAATTATACAGTATGAAGGAAGCTCCAGACCTTCCTAGTTATAGGAACTCTTTTATTATAATAGTAACACTAATTGTTACTATTATAATAATAGCACTCCTTTATTATAATAGTAACACTAATTAGTTACTATTTAGTGGTGTTTAAATAGTAAACACCACTTTCATTGAAAACTTGTTTTTTGTTCTGCGTGGTCGTGAGTTTGTCAATATCTTTATTAATTTCATGTTAATGCCTTTAAAAAAACCTTAAATAATTGAGGGTTGAAGTTGGTGGAGAATCTCTGCATTTAATTAAACTAGTTTTATTTATTACACTGAGAATTTTAAGTTACACTGTTGATTACAGTCCCAGAGGGATATTTTTTTTATAGATTTGTGAAAGAGAAAAAAACTAGCTCAAGATGATTGCTTCTGTTTTCTTAGAGAAGAGTATTTATCCTTTTAAAATCAGTAATCCCTGAATTGGAGTACCAAAGTTATTTTTTATAGGAAAGTATCTTATGAAAAAATACTAAAGTTATGAAAAATACTTATTATACATTTATTTTTATTAAATAATATTTAAGAAAGTTTCCAGTCTGCTTATAACAAAGAAACTCAAATTTCATAGGCTGAGGGAATCAGCAGTTTGAACAAGATCCCAACTGAAAGTCATTAACCAAGTTCTAGAAACATGGTAGAGACCATGTTGCTGCCTGTCTCCAAAATATTAACACTATTGATATTATCAGTGTCTTGATCCAGCAGTCAGATACAATGTCCCTAGAAAAAATTAAAAGAGTTCTACTATTTCTGCTAAGAGTTTATGTAAACTTTCTGGAACACTTTCAAGCCATTTCACCATGAGAGAAGAAAGTTTCCCTTGTCTAAAGTTGTCAGGTCTAGTTAGCTACTATTCTAAAACTCAATAATATATGACATAAGGCCATTTCCCAAGATGGTTGGCTATTTTTATTAGCAAAAGTTAAACCCTCTCATATGCCTCCAAAGATGCCCACTGGTTCCAAAGTATATATTGTAAGTGCATGAACAAAACCTTTATTTAGAAAATAAGTGGAAAACATGTGATTTAATTTTTTTATTATACCACCTTGAGATATACAATTACAAAGATGTTCTTGTTTGGGGTTTGGTCATACAGTGTTCCAGCTCCTATCCCTCTACCAGTGCCCATTTCCCACCACCAATGTCCCAGATTCCCTCCCTCTCCCTAGCCTGCCTCTATGGCAGGTTCTTTATCTCTTTTTCTCTTTCTCGTTCTCTCTTTCTCTCTTCCTTCTCTTACATATTGTGGATTATAATACATACACTTAGAGGATATCATATGTATCTTTTTGCCTGTATTTAATGCTCAGTTCTAGGTTGGTATTAGCACTTTTGACAATTATTAGCACACTTTCCCTTCTCTGTCTTACCTAACCTCTGATTCCCATAAGTTTTTGGTAACTTCCACCTTTGACAAGACCTCCTGTTCCAAAACATGCAATTTTTATTAGAAGGAAAATCTGATTGTCCTTATCTGAATTAACAAAGGATCATTAGTGCTTTATTTGTGTCCTCAGTTTGCCCAGGGCATTCTCCTATCTCTGTCTGGCAGGGGTTAGATAATCTTCTGGTTCCTTCCCTCTCTCTGAGGGGATGTTCTCAGTAGAAAACAGGGTATGAATTTTCTTCAATTTTTCAAAAAAAATATAAGCTTGGGGATCTTTAAGTAAGACATCAAGGCTTCTAGACTTTAGTCTATATCTAGACTTTTATCTACACTTTTGTTTGTATAATATGGATTCTATATTCTAGACTTTTAGAATCTATATCTAAAAACAAAAAAGCCTTGTCAAGTAAAAGTGATTGCATCAACATTCTTGTCATGTCGTTTTTTCCTCTGTAGATGAACTTGACATCAAAGGCCAAAACTATATGATTTGGCTGCTGATTGAATTCAAAGTAAATACCTATTTCATGTGCATTCCTAGAACAAAAAACTTTCTCTGTACATAGCTGATCAAATCCAATCTGTTTTCCTTAGTATCCCTATTCCAAAGTTGCAAACCTATACCACCTAAACCACCCATTTGACTCTAGTTTGAGTAAGAGAAGAAAGCAGAGGCTGAGTTGCATTCTAGGGAATCACAGGTGTGGGGCCATCGTGCTGGGAAATATACACTAGTGGAGGGTTGGGTGTTGGAACACTGTATGACTAATGCCCAATACGAATAGCTTTGTACTGTCTATCTCATGGCAAAATGAGATTTTTTTTTACAAAATGCTCCTGTCAGATAACAGTGCCCAAAATCTATGTGGTAAACAATAATATATTAAATATATTTAAAAGCTGTTTATGCCATAGTCCTTGGGACCTAAAAGTGTGTCACTTTGCATGGCAAAAGAGACTTTGCAGTTACGGTAAAGGGCACAGATTTTGACATAAAGAGATTATTTTGGATTAAACAGGCCCAGTCTAATGGGAAGAATCCTTTAAAGCAAAGAATCTTTTATGTTCCGTGATCAGAGTAAGTAGGAGGTAGCTATTGAAGAACGGTCAGAGAAATGCTGTCTTGTGGACTTTCAAAAATAGGGGCAAGTGGATTTAGGGGGTGGAAAGATAGTATAGCTGTTAGGGCCTTTGTTTTACACATGGCTGACTCAGATTCAATCTCTGGCATCCCATATGCTTCCCGAGCCTGCCAGGAGTGATCCCTACATGCGGAATCAGAAGCAAGCTCTGAGCATCATGAGATATGGCACCAAAGCAAATATAGAAAAACAAAACAAATCCAGATAAAGAAAAATGGGGACTGTGGCAAGTTAAAGGTGGCTGAAGGGGACTACCTGTTTTTCACATCCTCCATCAATTGCAGCAACGTCTATACCAAAACCTGGATTAATGACAGAAACATACCTGAACAAGGAACACATGAGATCAGCAAAAGCAGCCAGAGTAGACACAGAGGGACTCGCTGGAACACTGTGTGACTGAAACGCCCAAGCATGAACAACGTTGTAATTGTATATCTCACGGTGGTATAATAAAATGTTAAAAAAAAAAAAAAACAAAAAACACAAGGTCCAGAATTTGATCCGAGGAAACAGGAAGCAATATGTCAAACTTGGCACCTGCATCCTAAATTTCCAAAACAAAAATGAGAGGCAAGAAACTACAGCGTAAAAACTGTACGTAAAAACTACAGCATAAAAACTACAGCATAAGAATCTGCATCTCCTGCAGACACTATCTTGGTGTTTCCTGCACCTGGCAGGTGGGTGCCATTTTGGATATCTCTTCTTAGTAATACATCCTAGAGCAAAACCTCAAGGCCAGCTCCTCCCCCAAAACTAATAACTGAAATAACTGGGGGCTGACACACTTACTTAGGCCTAGTAATTGGATTCAGCCCCTCTTGTCTACGTCTATTGCTCAACAAGCAAACATATCCTTACATTTAGAAAGTGCCTAAATCTTCCAAAGCTAGCTAGTTAGTAAGGGTATTTCCATTGCCTGTCATGCTTCCATTTAGGTTCTGAGGGCATGCTTTGCATCTGAAACTGGGCTTCCTCTTTGATGTTATTGTTTTGGGGACATATCTGTGGTGCTCAGGGGGACATTTGTGATGCTGAGGAAAGAATACAGGTTGGGCCCATACAAAGCCACGACTATGAGAGGGATTAGTCAAAATTAAACTTAATTTTCAAACATTTTGCATGTTTGGTCAAGAATGGGCATTTAAAAGTATTTGTCAAAGGGAAATGTTTTGTTCTAAATTTTCATAATTCCTCCAAAGATAGAAATATTTTGAGATTGAATAGGGTGTCATGAGATATAGACCATATCTAGGGAAAAAAGATTCTTTCAGTCTCATTCTCAGAATGAGACTATTAATTATCTATTTTTAGTTTCAGTGGGAAAAATTAAACATATTTTCACTATAAGTGCATAGTATTTTATGATGATGATACTTTTTTTCTGATTTTTCTCTCTCTCAAAAGTTTTTTTCCTTCCTACATTTCCCAGTAATTATTTTTTCCCTTTGAACATTTTTACCATATTAAAAAAATTATATTTACTTTGGTTGGTCTCAGAATATTTACAAATTTTACTTATTTGATTACTTTAAGTAACTCTTTTACTCATAAATATTTAAGAACCTATCAATAAAATATAAAAATTTCTTAACATCTTTTTAGTAATTTGGTGATAAAAATATTAGTTTCATGGTAGCCTATTTATTATATGTTGGAAAGCTTTGGGTGCTATGGGAGAGAAAAATATCTGTCTTAGTTGTGGAGTTATTTTGTAGTCAGGCATATGACTATTAGGACACAGAACACAGTAGAGAAGAACTTCTCTGACTCCTTTGTGAAAAACAGAGTTTTTGTGAAACATACAGAATATACCTTAGCTATTTGTGTGGAGTGCTGAGATTCATGAAAACTGATACATAACTGATGTACAAAAACTGATAGAGTCAGGAACATGTAATCATAGACTGTCAAAATTGGAAATAAGTTTAAATTATAGATCTTATTATCATTATAGATATTTGTTTCATGCTATTTTGGGTAAAATCTTGATTAGATCAACTAAAATAATTAGGTCAATGAAATAGTTTGATTAGGCAGATAAAATAATTAGATTATAAAATTAAATCCCAAGAATAAAATAAGTATAGACTATCCATTTCTTTTTAAAAATTTTACTTTATTTATTTTGGGATCCTTCTAAGTGGTGCTCAAGAAGCCCAGGGACCCAATGGTGTTTCTTGGCCAACTCAACTGGGGCTTCAATGCAAGAGCCTCAGAAATGTGAAGCTGTTAGAGCCCGCGTTACCAGGAACTGGGCCAACTCAGCAAAACAGCAATACCGGAGGTCTCCAGATCCACACTCAGTGGTGTGTGGAGCCTCCAGAACTGCATCTGGAAATGCTTACGTGACCACGTGGTGCTGGGCCTCAAACCCAGGTCTCAAATGCTGTACTATCTTGCAAATATTCACTGAATAAAACAAACAACTATATGGGAAGTAAATTTCTAGCCTTTTAAAGCATTTATGTTTTTGGATTGTTAGTCTTTCTGGTGATCTTCAGTCTGAAAAAGACTATGAATTTGCTTCAGCTGTCTAGTCTAGTCTATGTTGTTTCATTTATCCAGTCTTTAGTTTTCTTAGAGCATTGTCAATGATGATTTATTTAAAGAAAAGATGTCTATAGTTTAGTAGCACTCATTTAATAAATCATTAAAATATATCACATTTTCTTCCTAAAGCATAATGCTTTTATAGCACTCTAAGAATTGTGATGCTATAAAATACATACTATGAAGCCTAATGCTTTATATCCTATGTTGTCCAGCATGTTAGTATAGGTTTGAACAGTAGATTACATTACTTGATTTTGGGGCACAGTACTAATTTTGGGATAATCTATATAAAATAACTACAGATATACAAGCCTACTCTACTAGTTGGTAGAAATCTTACAACTTTGTGATCTATGTGTGATCTATGTGCTAAGTGTGATCTTTGTGATCTATGTGCTAAGTGTGTAGAAATTTGTGGCATACATGTTTATATTTGCTTTATTCCTAAACTGTTTTTTCTCATTTATTTCCAATTTATGTTCTCTTGATTTATTCTTTATAAATTTTATAGCACAACACACTTTAGAACAACACACCAAGTAATATCATTATTATTATCATTAAAATTATACATTACAAATAAGGAGTGCATTCTAGAATTCTGTCTTATTTACATATTATACACCTTCTTACTCTCCTAATCATTTGAATATAAATATTGAGGCAACTCCACTTTTTGGTAAAAGTTTTCCTCAGAAACATTGCATATCTAATTGATGAAAGATTGAGTCAACATCACCAAAGTGTGTTTATGTAACTTTATAACAAAATATTTGAAGGGCATTGTGGTTTTGATTGCATCAGTTTGCATTCAATTGCCTCAATGACGATTGTCAATTTTCTAACTACGTGAATGGGGGTAACTTGAACCAACAGACAGTAACTTGGGTCTTTCCAAATTTTCAGGCCAAAAAAAAAAATTATCCCAGGGCTTTTGCTTATTTACATCTGGAATATCCTTTTGTTGCAGGGAATCTGGGGATCTTTCTGAAGTCGCTTTCTTTCTTTCTTTCTTTCTTTCTGGTCGCTTTCTTTCTTTCTTTCTTTCTTTCTTTCTTTCTTTCTTTCTTTCTTTCTTTCTTTTCTTTCTTTCTTTCTTTCTTTCTTTTTCTTTCTTTTCTTTCTTTCTTTTCTTTCTTTCTTTCTTTCTTTCTTTCTTCCTTCCTTCCTTCCTTCCTTCCTTCCTTCCTTCCTTCCTTCCTTCCTTCCCTTCCTTCCTTCCTTCCTTCCTTCCTTCCTTCCTTCCTTCCTTCCTTCCTTCCTTCTTTCTTTCTTTCTTTTTCTTTCTTTCTTTCTTTCTCTCTCTCTTTCTTCTTCCTTTCTTTCTTCTTCCTTCCTTCCTTCCTTCCTTTCTTCCTTCCCTTCCTTCCTTCCTTCCTTCCTTCCTTCCTTCCTTCCTTCCTTCCTTCCTTCCTTCCTTCCTTCCTTCCTTCCTTCCTTCCTTCCTTCCTTCCTTCCTTCCGTTCTTTCGTTCGTTCTTTCGTTCGTTCTTTCTTTGCTTTCTTTGGGGTGTGTCACACTAGGCAATGCTCAGGGATTATTCCTAGCTCTACATTCAAGATTTACTCCTGGCAGTGCTAGGGAAACCACATGGGATGACTGTGTTCGAACCTCAGTCTGCTGTGTGCAAGGCAAACACCCTCCAGCCCCGACCCATAGGCCAATGTTTTAGAATAGATGATGTTCGGACAAATGTGTTTCATTTTTGTATAGATTTGGCCCCAGTGAAACTTTCAGGTACCTACTAGACCCACAGTGAGTGACTTCTCTCTACCTGACCTTTTTTGTGCATTCAGTTTGTGAGAACAACATATATGCAAAAAATTATTTTCCTAACTCAGAATTTTTGTCAGCAATATGTACTAGAATAGATGTGCAGAATATACTTCAGTATATTCTACAGAGTTCTGTATATACTGTGACATATATCAAGTTTTTTGCATGTACAGTAGTGCCAGATACCAGACTTGGGAGTTCTAGTACTTTGAACAAATTTCATTATTTATTTTTGTTTGTTTGTTTTGAGGCCACACTTTGCTATGCTTAGGGCTTACTCCTGGTTCTGCTCAGATATCACTCCTGAACCTAGTCAGCCTCATGCAGCATAAATAACTTATTTGTTACACTATTTCTCTGTATTCATTATCTTATCTTTATGAAATCTCCATTCAATTACAAGTTTTCCATGTGTGTAATACTTGGGTTTATATTACTAATGATTGTTCTAATCCACTGCTAGATAACATTGTCTGGTTCAACCCCTGTGGAAAACAGTGTGGAAATTTAACAGATAAATAAAGTAGGGTTACCATATGGCCAAGTGATTTGTGTAACCACTGCGTTAACCAATGCATTCTAAATATAAGATAAATTATATTAGAGCATATTATTTTGTGATTCTGTGTTTTTACTCATATCTTTGAAAATTTCTGATATGAATGCATAAAAATAGACATATATCGTTTTTCAGTGCTGCCAACTATTTTTTTGCATGTGTATCATAGGTCAAAAGCAGAATCAAGACCAGAGATTGTTTCAATCTTACTTTAAGGTCTATGGCCTTCCTTACATTATTTAATAAAAGAGAAGAGGCTAGCCAAAACTCAATTTTTCTCGTTACTTGAAAGTGTTTCTTATATTTTGTAATTAAGGAATACATTTGCTATTGTTTATAACTACATTTGCTATTGTTTATAAAAATTTAATTGTTTTTTGGTATTTAACTTTGTTTTGTTAATAAGTCAGAATTAGATAATATGATCTATCAGTATCTACTTACAATTGGTAAAAAAATATTATATATTGCATATAATATCACTGAAATTAATTTCCCTCTCAATTTTGATATGATAGTATATGTATACAATATATAATAATTTGGAAACCCTTTATTTATATCATTATGAAACACATAATTATTTATGGAAAATTTTTATAAGACTGGCTATTTTCAGTGTAATAGATCTTTGACTATTTGTTATATGGTTTTTTGTCTATTTCCTTTTGAGTCAGTTTTATGAATTTTTTAATTTCACAATGAACCACTTCATTAGCATGTTCAATCATAGATGTAAATGTATTTTTTTTATTTTTGTTATAAATTAAGTCTGATCAACACAAATAAAGTCAGAAAAAAAAGAGAACTTATGCCAAGGAAATAAAAAGATTAATTTTAAATAATTAAATGGCAATAAATTAAATAAAGCAACAGAAATAGACACATTATTAAAACACAATTCTAAGACTGAATCAGGGTGAAGTAGAAAACCTGAACAGGTCCACTGACTGGCTCTGAGTAATGAAATTGAAGCAACAGTTAAAAGCGTCCCCTAAAATAAAGCTTAGAGACAACTCTCTTCATTAGAGAGTTCTACCAAACTTTCAAAAAGAGTTATTACCTTATTCTCAATTTTTTAAATAAAATTATAAAGGAGGAAAATAATCTTAACACATTCTTTTACACTGAGTCTAAGGCCCTACAAAGCATGCACACAACACAAACACACACATACACACACTTGCACACAACCAAGCCAATAGAGAAATATATTTTATGAACCTATATGCAAAAATCCTCAACAATATACTAGAAAATAAAATTCAACAATACACTAAAATGATATATTTATTATATCTGTATTTTTGTGTGTTGCAGGACTCCTCTAAGAGCCCCCTTCTCTACCTATAAAAAGATTTTTCCAGGCAGATCTTAGCTCAAGACATTAGCATATAAAAGGGCCTAGGTGAGGTGCTGGGAGAGATTACCTGAGGGCATTTGACCCTCCCTGCTTTTCATAACAGTGGGAGGGAGGTCTGAGTTGCAGGGGCATAATACTAGCCTGCCTCCTCTCTCGAGGCCTCCTTTTTGGGCTCTCTCTTTGTGAGCTTGCACCCTTCTTGGGAGTCTTGTCTTTGTCTCCTCTTTACAGGGCCTTTACAGATGGTGGCCGCCATCTTGGACTACACGTGGCTGGGGTTCTAGCCTGGAATCCTAAGCACAGGGCTTTTCCTTTTGCTGATTTGTATGCCTGAACCTGTGATAAGTAAACCCTTTTAAAACTGCATCGGATTCCTGAGTTTTCATCCATTCCTCGCCGGCTTAGGAGGTAGAAGGGAACTCACTTCCTGGCACTGTTGGGGACCCCGGCGGAGCTCCCCAACATGTGTGTATAATTTAAAATCATGCATTATGCACAGTATGTATACCTTATGCATATAATGTATAGTTTTAAATTTTACATATATAAATTATATATAAATATATAAAATGAGGTTTATTTACAGGATGCATAGATGGCTCATTATATGAAAATCAATAAACATGATATAACAGCTTTTTAAAAATTGAAGACAAAAATCATGATCATCTAACAAGGAAAAAATCTGCATTCAGCATTTTTTAAAATCATAAAATCCCCAACAAAATTAGAATGGAAGGAATGTAATTCAACGTAAAACAATTTTAAGTGACAAATCCATAGATAACATTTAAAAATATCATCATTACTATTTTTATTGAACCACAGTGAGATAGACCGTTACAACTCATAGTTAAGATTTAATGATTAAAAAAAGCATTTCCCTTAAGATTAAAAATAATAAAAGGATTTCAACAGTCTACACTGCCATTCAATATTCTCTTGGACATTCTAGCAGAAGCTATTATGTAATAAACAGAGAATATGAAGTATCCAAATAAAGAAGAAAGATATGAGCATTATTTTTTTTGCTGATGACATGATAATATACTCAGAAAATCTTTGCTTCTAGTAAAAGACTAGTAGGAGAAACAGCATATAAAATGGTGGGCTACAAAATCAATTTATAAAAACCATTCTACTTCTATACCTAATAAAATGAACTAGCAAAGACCAAGCAGAAAAAGAATTCCATTAGGATTATATGAAACTGAAAATCTTCTGCAACTCAAAAGAAACGGGTTATAAAGATATAGAGACAGCCCACATAGTGGGAAAGAAGATTCATCCAACTCCCATCTGATAAGGGGTTAATATCCAGGATATATCAGGCACTGTAGCACTTTACCAGAAGAAAATAGCCAACCCCATCAAAAAATGGGGAGAAGAAATGAACAGGAATTTCAACAAAGAAGAGATTCAATTGACCAAAAGGCATATGAAAAAGTGCTTTACATCAGGGAGATGCAAATCAGAACAACAATGAGATATTCTCTTATACCACAAAGTCTGGCACACATTCAAAAGAGCAAGAACAAACAGTGCTGGCATGAATGTGGGGAGAAAGGCACTCTCATCCATTGTTGGTGGGAGTGCTGACTGGTCCAGCCCTTTTTGGGAAGCAATGTGGACATTACTCCAAAAACTTGATATTGAGCTCCCATTTAACTCAGGAATATCACTTTCTGGGAATATACCCTGGAGACCCAAAAACACACAGAAGAAATGCTATCTGCACTTCTATATTCATTGCAGCACTATTCACAGCAGCCAGAATCTAGAAACAGTCTGAATGCCCAAGAACAGAAGACTGGCTAAAGAAACTATGGTACATTTACACAATGGAATACTATGGAATACAGCTCTCTGAAGAGACGAAGACATGAAATTTTCCTGTAAATGGATGGACGTGGAGATTCACTTTACCACCTGACATCCTATTATTCGTTGATTTGCTCGAGTGGGTGTCAGTAACGTTTCCATTTGACCGTATCATGTGCCAGTGTGGCCCAACGGCATCTGCTTGCTTCAGGAATATGAAGAGCCTCAAACTGTTGGTTCACGTTCTTGACGAAGATGTCTGACCATGTTGTCGGTGAGTGGCCATGTTATCTTTTGACATCCCATGGAATCCAGTCGGTAATGGCTCTAGTTCAGCGGTTGTCTCCAAATCGCATTACATGTCCAGCCCACATGGAGATTATCATGCTTAATGAACTTAGTCAGAAGGAAAAGGACAGATATAGAATGACTGCATTCATAAGTGGGATATAAATATATACCAGTGTTCTACTAATTGTGGGAAATGGTTACGCCACACTAGAACTGAGCATTGATGTACATAAAGGGATTAGGGATTTACACGATAATCTCTAAATGCCTGTAGGGAGGGCCACGATGTGTAAAAAGAAAGGGGGGGAGAGAGAAAGGGAGGGAGGGAGAGATTGAGAGAGAGATAGAGGAAAAGGAAAAGTGCCTTCTATAGAGGCAGGCTGGGAGAGGGAATTTGGGGACATTGGTGGTGGGAATAGGGCACTGGTAGAGGGACAGGTGTTGTAACAATGTATGACTGAAACCCAATCATGAACATCTTTGTAATTGTATATCTCATGGTGGTATAATGAAAAACTTAAAAAAAAGAAAAACAAATAAAAAATAATTCCATTAAAAATGACAATGTATCTTGGTTATATTTAATGCAAGAATGAAAGCCCTCTTCATGCAAAACTATATAGCGCTGAAAGAAAAAATATATGTGCAACGGATATATTGCCTACAGCATTAGCCAATGAAATTCTTATCAAAATTCTTTAGCATTCTTCACTTAAGTAGAACCAAAAATCCAAAATTTCAAAAATTTATTTGGAACTATAGGACACCCTGAATATAAAAAAAAACTCTTGTGAGAAGTAATAACAGGAATAAATATGCCATGTTCCTTAAAGCTACATTGTGATAAATAGTAACAAAACCCCACGATCTTGAAATAAAAAACAGGTAAATGGAACAGGAATGAGAATCCAGATAAAACTCTAAGAAAATAAACACTAAGCTGGGAAAAACTAACAGAGAGATCAAAGGTCTCTTACTTGATGCTGTGAAAAGTGAACAGGCACAATGCAAAAGAATGAAATTAGATCACAATCTAGCATGGTAAAGTTACTCAAGATGATTGAAGACTCAGATGTAATATCTGAAACAGTGAAATACATAGTAAAAAAACATAGGCACAATGCTATTGACATCAGTCTAAGAGCTGTGTTCAGAAACTTGAATCCAATAACAAGGAAAACAAAAGCAAGAATAAACAATTGGAAGCATCAACTAAGAGATACTGTATAGCTGAAGAAGCTTGCATCAGAAAGATAAGACATACCACTCACTGAATGGGACAATATACTTGAACTAAATTAAATATCCAGAAAGTTTTAACTATCCAAAATATACAAATATCTTATAAAATTTAACCATAGAGAAAACACACACATTGTTTTAAAAAAGGTGAAAATTTTGAATTAATAGGTCTCCAGAGAGACATATAAGTGGGCATTAGGCAAACAAACATAAGTCCATCATATTTCATTATTAGTGAAACTGAAATAAAAACAATATATCAACTCACACCTGAAAGAATAATGACTAGAAGTGGAGATACTTCTGGACCCCATACCAGGCCAAGTAGTTGGGGGTAACCCTGGAGCAGGGCAGTTGGTGGGCTTACCTGCCAAAGAGAGCCCAGCAGTCAAAAACCTCCACACTCTACAATCACTGCCATACTCAAGCCTAGACTCCACTGCTCAGGAAGAGCCTTATGCAGAAATTAATCTGTTGAAAATGCAGATATGTGGTTTTGTGATGATAAATCTCCAGGCTTTCATTAAGTAGGGGGATAGGCTACCTCCCCTTATCTCCCTAGGATTTCTGGTAGCACTGGCAGTCACACACATGCCCCAAAGCTGCCACCCAGTTAAAAAATTTAACTACAGCTTTAACACCCCACTAAAATTTTAGAATTCCCAACTTCTCAAACTCTACAATACTGATAACATGAGTAGCACACTGCATTGGATGGGATGTAAAGTAGAAGGCAACCAATCTTGATCAACAAAATATAAAAATGTGGGAGGCTTATCTTGTAAGAACATGTTAGTAATCTCTTATACAAGGATGCAATGGCTCCATGGTGAAATGCAGCAATCTTTACCAACTTTCTTCTAAGGAAACATTTTTTGATCAGTTTTAGCAAATTATTTATAATATGCAACATAAAATAAGTTATTGCAGGTTTGCTATAGAGGCAGACCTAAGGGGTGATGGCGAAAATTGGAAATAATGGTGGTGGGAAGGTGCAGTGGTGGTGGAATTGGTGTGTTGTAATATTTAATGTCTGTAACAGTCATCATGAACAACTTTGTAAAAATAATAAGTAAACTGGACAAAAATAAAATAAATCAATTTAACTGAAAAAAATTACTAAATGACAAGAAATGACAAAGAGTATATGGAGAGAAGGGAGACCAAACACACCTTAGTGTGAATACAAACTAATACTGCCATTATGGAAAGCAGTGTGGAGATTACTAATAATATTAAAAATAGAATTGATCCAGAGTGGTAGTACAACAGGTTGGGCATTTGATTTGCATTTGACAGACACAGATTTGATCACTGGCATCCCCTGTGATCCCTCAAACCCTCCAAGAGTGATTCCTGAATGTAGGGAAAAAACCTGGGTACTGCCAGGTGTTGCCCCCACCGAGACCAAGTTATCCCACTTTTTGGGTAATCATGAAAAAACACAGACACTAACTAAAAGAGATCTATGCACTCCATATTTATTGGAGCAGTATATGCAATAAACAAGAACTGAAAAAGTCTAAGTTCCCATTGACTTTTGAATGGATAAATAAGATGTAAATAATCACAATGGAATACTATTGAGTCATAAAAAATGCAGCCCTATCATTTGCAGACACAAAAACATACCTTAAGGGTGTTAGGCTAAATAAAATAAACCAGATGGAGAAATAAAAATATTATATTTTACTCATCTATGATGTATAAAGTATTAATAAATGACTGACTATATCACAAATTTGTGACTTCCAGAAGAGAAGGGGAAAACTAGGAGAGGAGGGTCATAAGTGAGACAAATCTGGGCATGCCTATTATATTTCAGTGATGCACACCAAAAGCGTAATGCAATGTTACTATCGTGATCACGATCACAATCTTCCCGTTCATCATCTATTTGCTAGAGCGGGCACCAGTAATATCTCCATATGTCCTATCTCATGCCAATGTTACTATATAAAAATAAATTTTTTATAGCATTTATAAAAACAAATCTTCCCTATATCTGTGATTATTTTATGATAAATGTCACTTTTCACTCTCTCATTTTATCCTTTTTCTCTAGAAAAATCTATTTTCTCATAGAGTTGTGAGATTTTTCTGTAGTCTTATTTTCTTAAAAATTTTAGTTCCTACTGCTGCCACTGTGTAAACTCATTTAATGGCCTTGTTCCAAACACTCATAATTAAATCTCAAAAAGATTAACTAGCTTCAAAAATTTCCCTGATACCCTTTCCCAACTGAGACCTCTGGGCTGATCTCAGGAGGGAGGCGGAGCCAGCTCCCACCCTACCAAAGCCCCAGTTGCTGAACTCAAGTCCCAAAGAGCCTACCATGCATCCAGCATGATGCCCAGTTAAACATTCTGGTTTTTCTGGAACAATCTCTCCAAACTCTACAATACTGACATCCCACTAGTAGCACATTAGATTGGATGGGAATGTAATGGTGAATGTAAACAATCTCGAGTAACAAAAAACATTCACACTGAAGGCTTATCTTGCAACAACAGTTTAAGACACCCTTAGGCAAGGACTTATTGTCCCCATGAGGAGATGCAACAATTTTCACAAATGTTCTTCTATTAAAGTATTTTTTTGATCATACTATTAGCCATTATATGGTAATAGGCAATGTAAAAGTAAATTATTGTGGGCCTGCTACCTGGGCAGACTTGAGTGGAAGTTGGGGAAAAGGTGACAAGGGTGGAAGTGAAAGAGTTGGCCACCCTATAGGGTGACTGACTGGGAGCCTCAGAACGCCGCACCTATCAAGGAAAACTCTGAGAGACCGGGTCCTATGAAAAAGCAAGGGTTTTATTAATAAGCGAGTATACTCGGGCCCATAGCATGACCCCAAGCGGTCAGTGGCTAAGAGCCCGAGCCCTTCCAGGGAGGATCTTTTAAGAGATAGTTCCCGCCGCTACAGAAAAGCCGGCGCATAAACATCCAATAGATTTAAAATATTATATCAAGGTCTCTGCGCGCAGCCAATCACTTTGTACCAAGTAACCATCTCCCACCAATCAGATTATTCTTAATACTTCTTTCTATATTTGGTGCGGCTAAATACAGCGTGGGATCATGGGTCAGCAACGGCTATGCGTATGTTCAGGAATGCAATTCAGGCCAGATAGTAGGTTCTGGGAGGGGTCCCACTAACCTCTAACAGGAATTTGTTCTGGACCTTTTGTAGATAACAAAAAAGGTTACTTCAAGATGAAAAGGACACTCAGGCCCCTAAATTGGTAACTTTCCATGAGTAGGCCTGCCCTGGTTGGAAAAGGGGGCGGTTTCTGCCTTCTTTCATTAGGAAGGTGACAGTGGTGCTGTGATTGATGTTGAAATATTGATGCCTGTGACAAATTTTAGTGAACAACTTTGTAAATGACAGTGTTTAAATAACGTGAGTAAAAAAATAAAATAAAAAATAAAAAATCCTTTGGTTCAGTCACCATTTATTTTCTTTTACCTTTCGTTTCTTTAAAAATTGATCATTCCTTCTTTTGTTTTAGTCTTGATTTGTAATAAAAGCACTTAGAGCTACAAAATTTTCTTTGTGTATTGCTTAAGTCTTATCTAGCGGGTTTGGGTACTATTTTATTTCTTTGTGGGTAAACTGGCATTTTTAAAATAGCTTTCAGTATGTTCTTTTTTGTCTTTAATCTGAAGTTTCTCTAAAATATGCATAAAGGAGATTTTTTGTTCCTTAATTAGAGCTTAGTTATGTCCTTTAACCTAAGGAGTCATGTCTTTTTATAATTGTGGAAAATTCTCTGCCAGGATCATTCTGCTTTTCCAGTATAGTTGGCAGAAATTTTCTAGTCCTTATTTTATGGAAAGATAAATTTCCCTGCATTCAGGTTTAATTCTGTCTTCAGAGTGGCTGTGTGCCTTTTACCTCATTTCCTCTTTCAGACACTCAGGCATTTACATATACTTCCTAGACCTCTGTGAGATGTTTAGCTCTGGTTTCTATTGGCTCTGATTCGAGTTTTCTTTACATTTATGGCTCTGCAGATTTTTCTTTTTAAATGTTGAACTCCCTGCCTCCAGTCTCACCCCAGCATCTAATATCTTATATGGCTAAAGGAATTGGAAGGAAAGATCTTGGACATTTCTATATTCCTCCAGAGCACTGACTAGTGTTCTATTACTTTAACGCAAGTCACTTGATTTATTTTTCTAAATATGAAGAAAGCTAGCCAAATAAAAACAAAACCATATGATATTCTCAACCAGTATGCCGCTGATAAACAAAACATGTGCCTCTCTTTAGAGATTTCTGAAGATATTAATCACAATCTTGTATAGTAGGAAATGCTTGTGCTTTGGATCAGGCACTCAGTTCAAATTTTTGTTTTGCTGATTATTGGGTTTTTTTGATAGTTGTTTTATTTCTCAGAGCACAGCTGCTTTATCATCAAAAGAATATAATATTACTTTCTTGCCCAATTGAAAATATTGCTGTAAATGAAACACAGACTTATGAATACTGTGTACTAAACAGCTGATTGCTACTTTAAAAGTTTTGGCCAGTTATCATGAAGGAACAGATGTTACAATTAACTTGTGTCCCCTAATCTTTTGCTAGTTAAAGCCTGTTGTCAAATATATAAGATTATTAGTGTCCCTGAACTGTGAAAAAAATTATGCAAGATTCTCTTATATTGTATTTTAAAGAAACACAAAGATTCATTGTGTGATATAGAATTTTGGCAGTTTCCATAGGCTATTTTGGATATGCAGAAGCGGTATTTGTAAGGGAGGTAGAGAAGTGATCAGGTTGGAGATTTACCATTCTAGACTCCTTCTGATCTTTCCTCTACAACATTTTTCTTTTGTCGAATCACTTCCTCATTCTGAATCTCTTCATTTAGATGGGGGCATCATTGTAGACATAGGCAAAGTTGTCAGTAAACATATATGCAACAAAAAATCACTTGCATCACTTGTAACACTTGTCTTCCTGTTGTTCAACCATTTGCTCGAGTGGGCACCAGTAACATCTCCTTACATCCTGTCACATGCTAGTGTAGCCCAAAAGAGCATTTGCTCGCTCCAGGAACATGAAGAGCCTCAAACCATTCCTTCAGGTCATGGGAGTGAGGTCTATAATTGTTACTGGTTTTTGGCATATCAAATACGACACGGGTAGCTTGCCAGGCTCTGCCATGAAGCAAATTCACACAGGAGAAAAATTCTATATTTTCCATTTTTTTTAAATGCAAAGAAAATGTCCTAGGAAAACACATTGCCAGCTGAAAAGTATTTTGATGCATGATACAAGCATCTTGTATCTTAATAAACCAATATATATCTTAACATATCCTACTTGATGTCTGATGTTTCAATTTTTTTTCTAAAAATAATAAAATATGTAGGGCCAGGAGAGAGCTGAGGTGGTAGAACACAGGTTCTGCATGTGGGAGACCCTGAGCTTGATGTCTAGCACTATTGGGGTGGACTGGTTGTACTTATCATAAGGGTGACTGCGCATCTGAGTGAGTGCCCCCCACCCCACCTTTTACAAAATTGTTGAAATTGTTGAGTGTGGATCCCATATCACTGTATCACTGTATCACTATCTTCCTGTTGTTCATTGATTTGCTCGAGCGGGCACCAGTAACATCTCCATATGACCTGTTGCAAGAAAGTGTAGTCAAAGAGCATTTGCTTGCTCCAGGGACAGGAAGAGCTTCAAACATTCTTCAGGTCAAGGAATTGAGTTCCATATTACATAAAAACATATCCATTTTTTTATAGAAAAAATCTCATAAAAAACTATTTTTGAATCTGGGAAGAGAGTTCAAAAATTTTGCATGTGAGAGGCCAGGGTTTGATCCCTGACAAACTTCTGTGAAGACAGCTAGGAGCAACCCTAGAGCATCAGGCCAGGAGTGGCTCTTGAGCCCAGCCAGGTGTGACTCCCTTCTTTATTTCCTTTTAGTTTTAGCTGTTTGCATGATACCTATAACATTCTACATATTATTAACCTGGCCACTGCACAGAAACAGCATATACTTAATATTTACGTGATCTTGAAAGCTATATGAACAGTTTCAGTGTATAAATTGTAAAAATAGCTTGAAAATTGCAAATGCTTAGTCAATTTAATTTTTTTCTAAGAAGGTATCATGAGAAGTTGATTTCATTAATATTTATGTCTTACATATTAAGTGCATGCAATTAGTGCATGAGACCAGACTTGATCTTTGGCACCATATGGTCCCCAAACATTGTTAGAAATGACCCCCAGACCACAGAGTTTGGAGTACTCTGGAGCACTGTGAGGTGTGGCCCACCCAAACAAATCTAGAAACAATACCCAATAGACTTCGATCTGATACAGACTATTTAAAACATTAATTTCCTTACTTCCCTCTGTAAAGCAATGAGCTTCTCATAACTAGAAATACTCAGGCAGAGAACAGACAGTGATATCAAAATTATCAAAGATATCATGAACTTTGTGAGAAAATATTTGAATTGGTCAAACATTAAGCAATATCTATTTAAGAAGATGAGCTTAATAACACCAAACAGTAGCCAAGCAGCAGAAATGCTGACTAACTTCAATCACGAATGTGGAAAGATAGGTCTACAACTGAATATCAACAAAAAAAATGTTCATGAAAAACAAACTAGTTCCAGATGCTTCATTCACTCTCAATGGAACAAAAATCTCTAATGCAGCAGTTATGTGTACCTGAGGTCGAAAACTCAACATGATGAATGCCCTAGCACCTGAGCTATGCAGGAGGAAGAGAGTGGCATGGAACACCTTCAAGAGCATCGAAGAAATAACTAAAAGGACAAAGAACCTCCGGCTCCAGGCACAACTCTTCAACTCCACCATTCTCCCTGCATTAACATATGCCTCAGAGACCTGAACCCTATGAAAACAGGGGATGAGAATGCTATTTGGGTATCCCAAAAGGAATCAAAAGAGCTATGCTTGGAATATCATGCCTCACTCAAGTGAGAGAAGGAATCCTCCATCGATGATCCAGTGTCAGGGACACTGGATCTCATTTGCCAAGGGTTGAAAATCAGATGGGCTAGACATGTAATGTGACTTGGAGATGACCGCTGAACTACAGCCGTTACCGACTGGATCGTATGGGAAGTCAAAAGATCACGTGGCCGCCCACCTACACGTTGGTCAGACTTCTTTGTCCAAGACCCTGAAGGAATGTTTTGAGGCTCTTTTGTATTCCTGGAGCAAGCAAATGCCATTGGGCTGCACTGGCATGTGACAGGGACAAATGGAAACATTACTGGCACTCTCTTGAGCAAATCGAAGAATAACGGGATGTCAAGTGATTAAGTGATCAAGTTTTCCATTTGACACTAACTTTTTTTTAATATGGGTAACAAAAAGTGTTTTCTATCTATAATGTTACTCAGCTATATTTCCTAACTAGGTTTTAGGCCTCAGATTAAAATATAAAAATATTTTTGTAAGATCCAATAAAAATAATTGAATTTTAGGAAAAAGATACTGGAAGTCCTTTGAGATCTATAAATTAGCAGAATGACTAAGTTTGTTAGGCTGAATACATAGTTAAATTCAATGTCAGTTATGTATGAAGTAAGATGCCTTTTATTATCTGAACAGAGCAAAGTACTGGGCACAAGGCAGACAGTAATCAAAGGTCAAATACTTCTCTTGATGTGCTGAATATTAAACATTTTTCTAAAAAGAAACTTTTTAAAGTGTAACAAATTTTATTTTGAAGTATCTGAGGAAGAGGAGAGAGAGAGAGAGAGAGAGAGAGAGAGAGAGAGAGAGAGAGAGAACTTGTTTCTTAAAAGTGGAGAGAGTCCTAGTACACATCCCAGCATGAGGTATGAAAATACAGACCTCAAGAGGGGAGACACAAGGAGACACATGATCTTGGGAGCCACATACACTCAGTAGCAATGCATTGGCACAGACAGCACATGGGCTCAGGCAACATGCACTGCTTGCTTCCTTTGTACATTTGGGCTTTTATAGGGTTTCTCCCAAGCTGCCCCATATCTGACTTTCTACCAAGGTCTTTCTACCTAGATAAGACTCCATTGCTACGGTGGTTGCCATGGAGGTAGAGTTGACGATCTTTTTGATGTTCCTTTCCTGTTCTTTGTTCCTGCTGGAGCTTATCTCAGTAGGGGTTCTATACTAGTGGCTGGTAAAGGTCTTATCAGGCCTTAGTTGCTAACATTCACAGGAGGGTATTTGCAGCCTGGGGGCTATTGTTTTTACTACTTCTCAGGAATTTATTGCCAAGCCTGCTTCATATTCCCTCCCTAGATATTACACCACTTCAGATATTTAAGGGGAAAATGGGTAAAAGTCTGTCTTCTGGTGCTTTTTCATGCTGATCAAAGGGCTGTAGACTCTGTCTATATAAGGGGTGAAACATCATGCTGCCTTATTTTAATGAGTCCTAGGTAATGATTAAGTAAAACTTTTTTAATGAAATTTTTTTCAATTGAACAACTTTTCACTCCAAATGTGATAAATTTTCCTCCAAATCCGATTTTCATAAGTACTAAATTAAGATAATTAATAATAGATGGCATACTCTGTTCCCAGATATTTTATGTTTATTCTAAGGAAAATGACGCTTATCTGCAAGCATAGAAAAGAAAATATTATTACCTCTCTTTTATTTCCCTTTCATCTTCCCTCACTGACTATTATAGAATGGTGATGTTTTCAAATGAAGATGGATAGGATTGATGCTGTGGCCCAGAAGAGTTACATTTTCATTCTCATGGAATTTGGTTTTATGTCCAGGAATGTTCCTTTGATTACACTTTGTTGTAAATTTTCTTGAAAATATTATTGTTTACTGATTTTTTTTTTCCTTTTTGGGACAAACCTGGCAATGCTCAGGGGTTTCTTCTGGCTCTGCACTGAGGAATTACTCCTGGCAGTGCTCAGGCGACCGTATGGGATACCGGGATTGAACCTGGGCCGGCACAGGCCAGCTGCGTGCAAGGCAAATGCCCTACCCACAGGGCTATCGCTCCAGCCCTGTTTACTGATTCTTAAAGGAAGAAATAACATAATGTAGATTCTTTATCTTGTAGAAAGCTAAACCCTTCATGAAAATTATCCAAAGAAGAAACTCATATGTGCAGGATTTTATGGGGCAAATAGGCAGATGGAGGGAGTCTCTATTTCTTAGACATCACTCAGATAAGCTTATCCAGCAATAGCCAGTTCTGTTTATTTAGATAAAGGGTCCAGACATCTCCAATTTCTAAATTTGAAGGCCAGGAGTAGTGAGTAGCATGATTAACTCAACAAACTGCAAAACCACATTCTTCCATCTGCTGAGTCCCTTCGTGACAGGCACAAAGAAGTCAACGCTGCAGTGAAAAGGGCAAACAACGCATTGTTGAAGCATGTACCCTTCTCATCTACCGCTGTCCTTCAGAACAGTTTAGCCTGAACATCTTTAACACATCATACACTTATCTGGTATTGGATATGTGGAAAAAAAGTCAGCATTGTGCTCTGTGGGTCAGAGGCTGTGGTTTGGCAAGACACATGCATGGTTCCCAAGCCACTTAAACCCACGTGAGTAATGGTAACTGAACCCCCCTTTTCCATTTCCCACCCATACACATGTCTGCTGAATAAAAAGACTAAACAAAATGTTCTTTTTTATCCTAAATAAAAACAAACAGAAGAATGAGTGGGAGATAGATCTGGTCAAATTTACTGTAAAGGCTTCGAAAGAGGCTGTAATCTCAGAAGTGAGAAATCCTTTGTTCTTCTTTTTTGGAATAAGTATGATACAAGTTCAGCATATAATTTAACCTGTCAGCTCCTGTGAGTATATATGACTTTTGTAGGAAATTACTCTTTATCCCCATTGGTACGAAAGGTTGTGTGGATCAATAGGTCAATCTTCTTGAAGAGTTGTTTCCTTGAGAGCGAGAGACAGTTCAACCCACTGAGCGCACACTTTGGATGTGGAGGCCCAGCTCCCTAATGGTCTCAATTATATAACTAAGCAAGTGTAGCCCCAAGTATAACACTGCTGAATGTTATAAACACAACAAACAAAAAATTAGAAGAATAGTCAGTTTTAATCTTTTTTTTTTGGTTTTGGGGGTCTCACCCAGTCATGCTCACAGATTACTCCTGATGGTTCTTGGGATCATAGGCACAACTGGGGATAGACCAGAGGAGGTCACATACAGGAAGCGTGTCATAACCTCTTCACTATCTCTCTGGCCATGCAGTTTAAAAATACTTTTTTTTCGAACTTCTGAATTGGCAGAAGTCATACAGGATCTGTATTTCTCCCCTTTGAAGTTCAACTAAAATAATGGTAAGGGAATAAAACAAAATTCAGAAGGAAGACAAGCCAGAAGGGTGAAATAATAGCAATAGAAGATATAGGCAAGTCTTTAAAAACTAGAAATTAGAGGATTTGCACCTGATTTCAAAGAAATAGTTATACAAGTAAAAGTCTGAAAATGGGAACAACAAATATAGCAATTCATGGGGCTAAAAATAAAGAAGAGTTAACTAAAAATGTATGAGGGATATAAAAAAATAGCATGATACCAATATCTAAGGCCTGGCAAAACATGGATCAGGAGGTCTTGTTAGTGAGTGGAATCTACCACAAGTGTGTGAGAGTCAGAGGTTAGGAAGAGACAGGGAAGGGAACTGTATGTTAATACAGTAGGAAAATTGTAGGAAATGATAATACCAGCCTAGAACTGAGTATTGTATATAGGCAAAGGGATATTTATGATAACCTCTAAATGGATGTATTGCAAGATACAATATGTAAGAGAAGAAACAGAGAGAGAGAGAGAGAAAGAGAGAGAGATGGAGAGCATTAAGTTCCTCTCTACTAGTGAGGGTTTATTTCCTAGAGAAATTGCACTAGACTAGTTCTTGATTAAGGGAGATAGGGGACAGAAGTAGTGAGCTGTTCAGCTGAAAATGTGATCAAGTCTTTACTCTGATTTGTTACCTCATGTACTCCAGCTGCCTGCCTCCTAGAATGTTGGCTCTTAGGGACTTCCTACCCAGGAAATTAGAAGATATTTCTGTGAAAAAATAGAAAGAACTGAAAGCACTTTAATATTTGGAGATACTTTGTAAGAACCTGTCTTGTCTAGTACCTTCTGGTGGAGCTTACTGATTTACAGCTCCTTCCTTCTATGGCTTATATTCCCTTCTCTTCATGAACTGTCTCATGTACAGGAAATGATAGAATTGTTATTCCTTAACAATGAAGTTAATCAGAGTTGGAAAGATAGCATGGCGGGGTGGTTGGAGCTACAGTACAGTGGGTAGTGTATTTGCCTTGCACATAACCTACATGGGTGCGATTTCTGACATCCCATATTATACTCAATTCCTGAAAATATAATTATATAATATAATTATATAAAATACTCATTATATAAAACTATAATTATATAATGAGTACAGAGCCAGGAGTAACCCCTGAATATTGATGGGGGTGGTCCTAAAACCAAACAAAAAGAATGAAGCTAATCATTTAGATGTGGCTAATCATTTAAACTAATATTCAAGATCACTAAGACATATTTTGTGAAAGCCTCTTATACTAAATAGAAGCTGTGATGACAAAAAGAAAATAAATATTTTTTTTTCTTTTTTGGTTCACACCCGGCAATGCTAAGGGGTGTCTCCTGGCTCTGCACTCAGGAATTACTACTAGTGGTGCTCGGAGGACCATATGGGATGCCGGAGATTGAACCCAGGCTGGACAGGCCAGTCGCATGCAAGGCAAATGCCCTACCCGCTGGGCTATTGCTCCGACCCGAAAATAAATATAATTTATTTATTGTATTATATGAAGGGGAAAAAAAAAAAATAATAACTCTATAGTTAATATACTCCTACAGATATTGCATTCAAAGTACTAGTGTAGAGTGCCAAAAAGACTAAAAATAAGGAACAAAAATGGATATTAAAGTCATAAAACCTGTTCCCTCTGCCCTGCAACCATCCTTCCTCCCCAAAATTCAGGTGTGTGATTCCCTGCACTTGTGGGCCTCCCCAGACCCTAGCCCAAAGCCCATGAACATCCACAAAGGGGGCCAAGAGGGTCTGGAGTATGCTGAAGCAGCACTGGAACACCTGCCTCCCTCCCACCACCACTGTCCTTTCACCCCCCAAACTCAAGTCTCACATCCCAAAATTCAAAATCGTGCAGATACGATTTTACTTGGTGCATATTGTAACAAGGTTCCAGTGACCATAGGACCCAACATTTCTTTCCTCCCACAAAATTCTGGAAACAACCTAGGCACCCCCTAACTGTGCTATCTAGCCACAAGGTTCACACAGTTTGCAACCTGCAAAAGGTCATAATGATAAAACAACACAGAACTCCACCAAGCTTAGTGAATGAAGCTACCAGGACAGGTGAGTCAAGCAATAACGATGAGCTACATAACTTCTCTAATAAGGAATTTTGGAAAGAACTGTTAGGGATGCATAAGGAGCTCAAAGAAGCAATGGAATAAAAAGTCAATAAAATAGAAGCGGATATAAAAGCAGAATCACCTACATGGATATGAGAGTATACCACCTACACAGCAGAGTCTGGCAAGCTACCCATGTTTTATTTGATATGCCAAAACCAGTAACAATTAGGGACCTCATTACCATCACCTGAAGGAATGGTTTGAGGCTTTTCCTGTTTCTGGAGCAAACAGATGCCCTTGGACTACAATTGCTTGTGACAGGACTTATGGAAATGTTACTGGTGCTTGCTCGAAGCAAATCAATGAACAACAGGAAGAAAAGTGATACAAGTGATGAGAGCTGAAATGAGGAAAATGCGAACGAAAATACAAGCAGATATGACAAATATTAAAAATGTAGTAAGTGAAATTAAAAACTCAATGAAAGGCCTTGGTAGCAGAGTAACAACTGCTGAAGAAAAGAATTAGTGAGCTCCAAGACGATGTGCTTAGACTCTAGAGAACAGCAGAAGATGGAAAAAAAAACTCACAGACTCACAATAAATGAACATACAACAAGAGATACAACAAGAGATAGAGACTCACAGACATGGGGCAGAGCTGCTACTGGCTCTCCCCTGTGCCCAGCCGATCACGAGGCGCCCGGAGGTATGGCGGGTTCCATCCCTGGCGCGCCAACCCAGCAGAGCCTCGCCCAACAAGCCAGAGGACACCCCACTCCATGAGGGCCTCCATTTCCCACATCTGGACTTCTCCCTCGTCAGAACTCCACCCAGCAGACCAGCCTATCACAGTCTGGCTCACGCGGCATGGTTCATCAATAAATGCTGGATTTAGAGATGACTACAAGAGTATGCTACCCATACAGCAGAGCCTGGCAAGCTACCCGTGTCGTATTTGAGATGTCAAATACCAGTAACAATTATAGACCTCATTCCCATGACCTGATGGAATGGTTTGAGGCTCTTTATGTTCCTGGAGCAAGCAGGTACCCTTGGGCTCTACTTGCATGAGGCAGGACATATGGAGATATTACTGGTGCCTGCCTCGAGCAAATCAATGATGAATGGGAAGATAGTGATACAGTGATACAACAAGAGATAATTGGGATGAAGTTAAAAGGAATAACATAAGGATCATTGGGGTCCCAGAGGGGCAGGAAGATAATCCTGATGAAGAAGAAACTTTAAAAGCCATCATTGCTGAAAAATTCCCAGAATTAAAGAGAGCTTGCTCCCTGATTAAGGAGGCCCAAAGGATACCAGCTAAAAGAAATCCCAAAAAGAATTATCCAAGACACATCCTAATTAAAATGACAAAACCATAGACAGAGATCGAGTACTGAAAGCAGCAAGATCAAAGACGGAAATTACATATTAAGAGGCATCCTTAAGATTTATAGCAGACTTTTAGATGAAGCACTCTGAGACCAAAGACAATGGTAGGATATCATGAAAAGACTCAATGAAATGAAGGTCTCACAAAGAATTCTTTACCCAGTTAAACACACATTCAGAGTTGAAGGGAACATACAACACTTCATGGATAAGTAACAGCTCAAGAACTTTATAGACTCAAGACCAACTTTAAAAGAAGTGCTGCGGTAGACTGTTACCCGGAGCCTCTGCATCTGGCCTAGAGTTGCCTCCAAATGCAGGCGACTTTGTAGATAGGAGGAGGACAGTTTGTATGTGGCAGTATATATTACCATGTATTATATGCTGGGATACATATTTTCTCTTATACTGTCACAATCATCGTGGGATTAGCTAGATTTTATCAGTATATTTGCCTGGCCACATTGGATATCTAAGTAATTAGACCAGAGAAAAATGCTGTTTGCCTCCAAGCAAGGAAACATGGCTCTCTACTAAGTCTAAAACAACTGGAAGCAAAGATGAGACTCTTGTGAAGGCTTGAAGAAATTTATACCTGGCTATAGAATATTCTTTGGTACAGATGCATGCCTTTGTAGTCTGAGATACAGTTCATCTCAGATGACCTTCCCCACTTGAAAGTGCTGCAGGAGCACTTCCAAGGCAGATCTTGGCTGGGCAGTATTAACATCTCAAAGGGTCTAGGTTAGGTCCTGGGAGAAATTACCTGAGGGAAATTGACCCTGACAGCTTCCCGTTGGGGTGGGCAGTCTGTTTGCAGGAATATAAAACTGTAGCCTGCTTTCTTTCCTCCTGTCTCTATATTTTTTGGCTCCTTTGCCTTTTGCCTCTTCCCCTCTCCTCTCTGCTCTCTTCCTGGCTAGGCCTTAACACGTGGTGCAGTCATCTTGGCCTACATATGACTGAGACCCATCCGGGAACCCTAAATTCGGGGTTTCCTATTGCTGATTTGTAGATTAGAACCTGTTAAAACCTCATAAAACTTTGGTGAATTCTTGCATCTTTCTCCGCCTGCCAGCCACCGATCCCCTGGGGCAAAAGGGGATCCATGACCCTGCTCCTGGATTTTGTGTGAGGTGCACCAGCATTCCCACAAGAAAAACTGAAAGGACTACTGTAAGATAAGACAAACTCCCAAAGCACAACAAGTTTAAACAGAACCAAAGTACAGCAAGTTTAAACAGAAAGATGGCACAAAAATCCCATGACAATATTCTCACTCAATGTCAATGGTCTAAACACACCAATTAAGATATACAGAGTGGCAAAATGAATTAAAAAACTGAATCCAACATTCTTCTGCCTACAAGAAACACATCTGAATAATCAGAGCAAAAGCAGACTCAAAGTCAAAGGCTGAAAAACAATTTTCCATGCACACAACCCCTCCAAAAAGTCCAGTGTGGCATACTGGTATATGAAAACATAGACTTTATGCTTAAAAAGGTTAGTAGGGAAGTGAAGGCCCTTTTTATAATAATCAAGGGATATGTGTATCAGGAAGAAATTACACTCTTAAGCATATAAGTATCCAAAGAGGGGCCAGCAAAATACTTAAAACAACTAATAGACTTCAACGAAGACATTGACAGCAACACATTTGTAGTTAGAGACCTCACCACTGCTCTATCAACTTTTGATAGAATGACAAGACTGAAACTCATTATGGAAATACTGTCCCTGAAGGGAAGAAATGGAAGAAAGAGGGCTGGTGGGCTTTTCATCCCCAAAAAAGACAAAAAACACATTTTTCTCCAGTACACATGGATAATTCTCCAAGACAGATCACATGCTGAACTACAAAACATTCCTTGATAAAATAAAATGTTAGAAATTGTGTCAACTATTTTTTCAGACCATGATGCACTGAAAATAGAAGTTAATTGTACACCGAAATGGAGAGTCATAGCAAACATCTGGAAACTAAACAGCTCACTGCTGAACAACCAGTGGGTCATAAGAGAAATCAAAGAGGAAATCCAAAAAATTCCTGGAAACAAATGAGACTGAATACACAAACTATCAGAACTTGTGGGATACAGAGAAATCAGTGTTAAGAGAAAAGTTCTTAGCTCTGCAAGCATGCATCAGGAAAGAAGAAAGGGCTATCATGAACAGTCTGACCCCACAGCATAAGATCTTAGAAAGTGACCAACAAAAGGAGTCCACCTAGGCAGAAAGAAAGAAATAATAAAACTTAGAGCGGATATCAACAAGCTGGAATGCCCCCAAAAATAGAAAGTTCAATGAAACCAAGAGCTGGTCTTTGAAAATATAAACAAGATTGACAAACCACTTGCAAGACTTGCAAGGAAACCAAATAAATAGAAACAGAAATGAAAAGGTGGACATCATAATGAAAACCACAGAAATTCAAAAGATCATTAGAAATTACTTTGAGAGTCTGTATGCCACAAAACTAGAAGAAATGGGCAAATTTCTCATTTTACAGTCTCCTAAGGTTGCAACACCCATTTATGATAAAAACTCTCCATGAAATTTGAATTGAAGGAACTTTTCTCAATATAGTCAAAGTCATAAAACTTGAATTGAAGGAACTTTCCTCAATATAGTCAAAGCCATTTAACCCTAGCCCACAGTGAGCATCATTCTCAACAGGGAAAAATTGAAAAAAAAGCCTTCCCCCCTAAGATTAGTGACAAGATAAAGTTACCCAGTCTCACCATGTCTATTCAATATAGTACAGGAAATCATAGCCATTGCAATCACAGAAGTAAAGGACAGTAAGTGCATTCAGATAGGAAAGGAAGAAATTAAACCGTCACTATTTGCAGACAACATGATATTATACCTAGAGAACCCCAAACGCTCTACCAAAAAGCTCCTAGAAACAATAGATTCCTATAGTAGAGTGGGAGGGTGCAAAATCAATGCCCAAAGTAAATTGCTTTCCTATATGCAAATAAATAAGGAGACAAAAAGGAATAGTAAAGAAATGATCCCAGGGCCAGAGCGATAGCCCAGAGGGTAGGGCATTTGCCTTGCACATGGCCAACCTGGGTTCAATCCCGGCATCCCATATGGTCCCCTGAGCACCTCCAGGAGTAATTCCTGAGCTAAGAGCCAGGAGTAACCCCTGAGCATCACCAGTTGTGACCCATAAAACAAACAAACAAAAAAGATTCCATTCACAATTGCACCACAGAAAATCAAATGCCTAGATATCAGTTTGACTAAGAATGTAAAGGATCTGTACAAAGAAAAAATACAAAACGTTGCTTCAAGAAATAAGAGGACCTGAGAAAATGGAAACACATTACCTTTCATGGATTAGGAGAATTAGCATTATCAAAATGGTAATACTCCCTAGAGCCTTATACAGATTCAGTGCAGTCCTATATACCCATGGCATTCTTCAAAGAAATTGACCAAACACTCCTGAAATTTGTTGGAATAATAACCCCCCCCACGAATAGCTAAAGCAATCCTTGGGGGAAAAGAAGATGGGAGGTGTTACTTTCCCCAACTTCAACTCTACGACAAAGCAGTAGTAATTAAAATGGCATGGTATTGATATAGAGACAGACCTGTAGGCCTATGGAATAGAACTGATATCCTGACACACTATCAAATATATGATCATGTAATCTTTGATAAAATACCAAAAAAATACTAAGTGGAACAAAGAAAGCCTCTTCAATAGGTGGTGCTGGGAAAACTGGGCAGCTACATGTAAAAATATGAAATTAGACTTTCTTCTAACACCATGCACAAAAGTCAGATCAAAATGGATTAAAGATGTACCTCAGACACGGATCTATAAGGCGCATCAAAGAAAACATAGGAAAAATGCTTTACAACATCGAATCTAAGGGCATCTTCAAAGACGAAATAAGATTGACAAAGCAAATGAAAGACAGATTAAAAAAAATGGGATTGTATGAAACTGATAACCTCTGCACCTCAAAAGAAACAGTGACCAAAATACAGAGATAGCCCACAGACTGGGAAAGAATATTCACTCAATACCCATCTGATAAGGGGTTAATATCTTTGATATATCAGGCACTGGTTGAACTTTACAAGATGACAATTGCCAACCCCATCAAAAATGGGGGAGAAGTCCAAATGGCCAAAAAAGGCATATGAAAAAGTGCTCTTAATTTTAATCATGAGGGAGATGCAAATCAAAACAACAGTGAGGTATCATTTAACATCACAGAGACTGGCACACATCCAAAAAATGCAAGAACAACCGGTGCTGGCATGGATGTGGGAAGAAAGGGACTATCATCCACTGTTGTGGGAGTGCTGACTGGTCCAGCCCTTTTGGAAAACAATATGGACATTCCTCCAAAAACTTGATATTGAATTCCCATTTGACCCAGCAAGACCACTCCTGGAATATACCCTGGAAACTCAAAAACACACAAAAAGAAACAGTATCTGCACTTTGATATTTATCACATCACTATTCACAATAGCCAGAATCTGGAAACAACCTGAATGCCTGAGAACAGAATATTAGCTAAACAAACTATGGCACATCTACACAATGGAATATTATGCAGCTGTCAGAAAAGATAAAGTCATAAAATTTACCTGCAAATGAATAGACATGGAGATTAGATTATCATGCTGAGGGAAATTAGTCAGAAGGAAAAGGACAGATATAGAATGACAGATATAGAATGACTGCTTTCATTAGTGGGATATAAATATATATTAGTGTACTACTAATTTTGGGAAATGGTAACACCACACTAGAACTGAGAATTCAATGTACACAAAGGGATTTACATGATAATTCCTAAATGTCTTTAAGGAGGGCCACAATGTGTAAGAGAGAAGGAAGAGAGAGAGAGAGAAAGAGAAAGAGAAAAAGAGTGAGAGAGAAATAGGGCACTGGTGGAAGGACGGGTGCAGGAACAATGTGTGACTAAAACCCAATCATGAACATATTTTTAATTGTATATTGCATGGTGGTATAATAAAAAAATAAAAAAAATAAAGTCATGAAACCTAAATTAAAGTTAATGGATGGTGACATTGAAGAAATGCTTAACAAAGCAGAATAACACATAGACAATGCAAAAAATATATTATAATTCAAGCTTGGTCTAGTTTCTAAAAAGAGGGGGCACTGGAAGAGAATATTTGTGAGAAATTATAGAGAAGGAGAAATTGAAAATACTTCAAATGGTCAATAGAAAAAAGTATGTCCATATTATATGAAATTTCACAGGTCCAGAATTATTAAAGCAAGTCTTACACAAGATTTACTATGAAATAGAAGATTCTAAAAAAAGTTGATAAAATATCATGTTTTCTTTGCTTTTTTGGTTCACACCCAGCGATGCTCAGGGCTGACTCCTGGCTCTTTGCTCAGGAATTATTCCTAGTAGTGCTCAGGGGACCATAAGGGATGCTGGGGAACTAACCCAAGTTGACTGCATGCAAGGCAAACACTCTACCCACTGTGTTATCACTCTGGCCCCGAAATGTCATGATTTCAATCTAGGGTTAGTAATGAAATAAATCGTTCAAAGAAACTGAGTGCAAAATACAGAGAAATATTTTAATATTTATTTTTAATTAACCATGCTTTTGTTTGTTTGGGGGCCATACCTGGCAGTGCTCAGGGCTTACTTCTGGCTCTGTAGTCAAGGATTACTCCTGGTATGCTTGGAGTACAATATAATATGCTCCAGATGGAATTTTTGGTCAACCATGTGCAAGGCACATGCCCTACCCACCCTACCATTTCTCCAGTCTCCAGTATGCTATCCTCAATATTAAGAGGTAAAATTATGTACTTCCAAGAAATTTTAGTAATAGATTGCTCCAGTTCTCAAAACAGTAACATCTGTCCTGCATTCTTTCTTATATGGGAGCACTGGTAGAAGGAAGTTGACACTGGTGGAGAGACTGCTGTTGAAATAATATATGTCTAAAGCTCAACTACCAATAACTTTGCAAATCACAGTTCTTACAAAAAGGCGCACTGGTGAGAGATGGGTTCTGGAACACCGTATGACTGAATATCAATAATTGTAATTGTATATCACATGGTGATATAACACAGTTAAAAATAAAATAAAAAATTCAGGAGTGTTTGATATATGTTTCTTTGAAAATTGTTATAGATATCCATATAGAGACTGCACTGAATCTGTACAATGCTTGGTGGAGAATCACCACTTTAACCATGTTAATCCTCTCAACCCATGTCTCCATTTTTTCATGTCATCTTTTATCTCTTTAAGTAGTGGTTTGTACTTTTCTTTGTACAGATCCTTCACCACTTCCATTAAGCTGATTCTGAGGTACTTGATTTTTCTAAGGCACAATTATAAACAGGGCTTTAAAAATTATCTCTCTTTCATTACTTGTATAGAGGAAAACTGTGGACTTTTAGGCATTGTTTTTTTAACTGGTCACTTAGCTATACAAATCTATTTTTTATGGGAACTACTTTTTTTAGATACTTTGGGATTTTCTAAGTATAGTATCAGGCCATCTGCAAATAGTGAAAGCTTGACTTCTTCCTTTCCTATCTGGATGCTCTTGAAATCTTTTTCCTCCCTAACTTGTTTCTATTCTTTTTTATTTTTTGCCTCCCAAAGCAAGTAGTCAGTGGCAATACAGTGAGTTGCTTCTGTTCTTTGTCTTTATAAAATGTTTCTATAATATACATATATAAAATGTATGACATATTTAATATAAGCATAAATATGTAACTGTATATTACAGATGTTCCTGAAACTTGCCCTTAGCAATATAGTGAGTATACTCTCAGGTCCAGAATTTTGATCTCACTGTACTTAAATTAGCATAAATGAATAGTACAAGGTATTAAACAGTCTCTTGCTCTCATAAGCATTAGGACGAGAGGCTTATAAGCATTAAGGATGCTTATGAGCAGTAAACAAAATGAACATATTGTCATACAATTTTCCATATTAGAAGTTTTTTTTTTATCATTTACTGATTTTGTTTTAGTTTTCAGTGCTGTGAACAAATTCCAAGTTCACATGTGTAAGGTAAGTAGTCTTCTGCTGAGACCCTTGGAATTTTATTATTTTTCCATTTTTTAGTTTTTTATTAACTTATAACTGGCGATATTATGGAATTTCAAACTTAACTTGATGTGCCTACATGTATGCAATATTCACCACTCCAACCATCAAAAGTCCAGTGTCATCTTCACCGTAATGACCCCTCTTCTCACTAATCCTATTCTGTTCTCTTTTGTCTTTTACTAATCATGCTCTAGGATATTTTTCACATTCTAGGATTTATTTTTTAATTTTTTTCTTGCCAGTTTATTGACTTTTTGAAATTCATATTCCACCTACGAGTGAAATTGTCTTTCATAACACAGTTATTCTTTTAAGTTAACTCCTAGTTATAGGGTGACTCATATCAAAGGATAAGCAATTAATTTTTTTTTAAAAGTTACCACCTCATTACTTTTCTTTAAGATCATAACGATTTGCTTTTCTACTAGCAAAACTCAGGTTGCTACCTTACCAGATAATCAACTAATCTTACCTTTTACTTGTACTAATCAATGAACATTACTTTAAGGGAGATAGAACAAATACATTTAAACGTGTTAGTGATTAAGAGAATATACAAAAGAAAACATTATAGTTAAGGAAGTAGAACATGTTTTTAAGGGGAAACTAACTCTTGTACTATAAGGAAGAAGAATATTTCAGAAGAGGACCAAAACACAAACTTTCAGAACCAGAGATGATTTTGAAAAGTTTGCTAAGAAGAATAAGATGTTTACCTGAAGTGAAAAATATGCTAGTAAAGAGAAGAAATAGTGCTAGAATATACTAGGTATATACTAGTTATAAACTCAAGTACTGTTACAAGGGAGAGAAATTTAAACACGGAATGGTAGAAAAGATCTATTTGATAAAGATTTTACCACAGGAAAATGACACAATGAAAACAAATATTTAAATAAACAACATGTTAGCAGTAGGCTGCAGGTATATTGAGCAGAAGAGATATAATATTATATTTTATAATAATATAGACATAAAATAGTTTTAATTTTATTTTTATCTACCTTGTGGTTTTATTAAGGTAGTAACATAGGAATAAAATCAGTATAAAAGCTATAATGTGTTTGAATAAGAAGAGCATTTGAAATGTTCCAAACACTGTTTCCTTTGCCTTCAACAAATAAGATTTTTGCCAAAAGGAAGATTAGAGTACCATTGTGTTAAATTCTTCTTGTTCTTCTTGTTCTTGTTCTTGTTCTTGTTCTCCTTCTCCCTTCTCCTCCTCCTCCTTCTTCTTCTTCTTCTCCTTCTCCTCCTCCTCCTCCTCCCTCCTCCTCCTCCTCCTCCTTTTCTTCTTCTTCTTCTTCTTCTTCTTCTTCTTCTTCTTCTTCTTCTTCTTCTTCTTCTTCTTCTTCTTCTTCCTCCTCCTCCTCCTACTTCTTCCTCTCCTCTCCTCCTCCTTCTTCTTCATTATTATTATTATTATTATTATTATTTATTTTTAGTCCATGAAATTTTACCAGAATGGCAAAGGAAAAATGTGAAGAAATATGAGGGAAATAGAGACTAGAAGTGAAATAAAAAAAAGATGAAAAGGAATAATTGAGAACGAAATATAAGAAGAAAGCAATTTTAAGTAGTAAGAAAATAGGGGCCAGAGCCATAGTACAGTGGGTAGGGCACTTGCCTAGTATGCTGCCAGCCTGGGTTTAATCCATATAGTCTTGCTTGCAGGTCCAAGCACTGCCAGGAGTAATTCCTGAGTGCAGAGCCAGGAGACACTCCTGAATATTGCCAGGTGTGGCTCCAAAAGAAAAAATAAATGGTCAAGGACATTATTTTATGAAACAGCTCTCAGAGAATAGGAGCTCTTAAAAATACTTTTGGAGACAAGTACTATAATGTACATGGGCCATATGAAGGAAAAGTATAATGTAGGTTGAAGTTTTTATCTACAGTGCTCTATGATTACAAGTTACTTTTACATATAGCTTTAAATTGCATGGAGCATAGGCTCAATCTACAGTACTGCCTTATTCCCGAGCACAGTCAGGTTTTACAAAAACAATCAAAAACCAGAATCAGAACATAGGAATATGATATAAGCATTCCACACTCATAAAAGTGCAAAGTCCATCCACCAGTCTTCATAGAAATTATTTTTTTTTCTGCTACTTCTCCCCATTAATAACCTCAGCTATCTTCAGAGTCTTAAGTACTTGTTTTCAGCCAATCACTTTCAAATCACTGAATTATAATGATATACTCTATATTCTGACAATTTTCTATTTTTGCAATGTAGAAGAAATTAGGTCACAACTGTCTATGCTCAGAGCTTACTCTTGACTCTGTGCTCAGCAATCACTCCTGGCTAATTTTAGGGGATTGCATGCTGTACTCGCGTATTGAATCTGGATTGACTTCTTGTAAGCAAACTCCTTTGTGTTGTTCTCTATCTCTTACCCAATTTTAACATTTTTTTGGTTGTTGTTGCTGTCTAGTTAGGTAGGGTCTTCCAATTTTATACAACTTATTCTGAAAACAGTATGAGATTCATTAGGCCTTTTCATTTCCATTCTTGAGTAACACTGAATTCTCATTAAAACAGAATAATGAGCAATTAGTTTTAGTAGGTAATTCACAAAGAATGTCCATGAACATTTTATTGCATTTTTCTTCTTGGAAAAGGTAACGTAATGCTCATGACGATAATTTCTGGCTTTCCTTTTTTTAGACTGGTTTGTCTAAAATATGCAGATAGCAAGAAAACAAAGATGACTTGTTATCTTACACTTAACAATAACTTGAATAATTAATTTTGGCACAAGCTAAAGTTATTGGATAGTAGCTATGTGTAACATAACAAGTCATCTTTGCTTTCTTGGAGCCTGCATTTTTTTTTTTTGAGTAAGAATTTTATGCAGCACTGTAGCAGTAACATGCTGGTTCTAGTTTTTTCTACACCAATATAAGATATGAAAAATTAAATGCCATACTTGTTAAGGTAAGATCATTTTGTAAGCTTACAAACATATTTCTGACAATAGCTTTGAAAGACATTTTAGGGAAAGTCACATCATGAGAAAGTATTTATGAGGCCTACAAATGAAAGGTGAGCTATTAAACCTTCAAAATTTTCTAAAATGGTTGCGTTTTGATCTTATTTTCTGTTGCAGTACACCTGCCCAGAGCCTCTGCATGTGACCTGGATTGCCTCCTGCAGGTCACTTTGTAGATAGGAGGGCAGTTTAAATGTGGCAGCTTTATCTGACCATGTATTCTATACTGGCTGGTATAAATATCCTCTCATGCTGCCACAATCATCATGGGACTAGCTAGATCTTACCGGTATATTTGCCTGGCCATGTTGGATCTCTAAGTAATTAGACCAGAGAGAAATGTTGTTTACCTCCAAGCAAGCAAGCATGGCTCTCTGATAACTCAAAGCTAACTTACCATGAACTACCATGAAGAACTACCATGAAGAACTACCATGAAGTAAAGAGGAGTCTCTTGTGAAGGCCTGGAGAAATATTTAACTGGCTATACTATATTTTTTGGTACAGATGCATGCATTTGTATTCTGAGATACAGCTCATCTCAGAAGCCCCTCCTCTCTACCCTGCAAAGGCAATTCCTAGGCAGATCTTGACTGGCCAACATTAACATCTCAAAGGGCATAGGTAAGGTCTTGGGAGAAATTACCTGAGGGCATTTGACACTGATGGCTTTCCATTGCAGTGGGAGGTCAACATTTCCAGGGATATAAAACTAGGCTGCTTCCTCTTCTCTCTCTCTTTTGGGCTTGCACTTTCAGGTGCTCTCTCCTTTCCCCCTTTCTATTGGCACCGCTTTACTGTCTCCTCTCTACAGGGTCTTAACATGTGGTGGCCGCAATCTTGTCCTACACGTGGCCAGGGTACAGGTGGGAATCCTAAACTTAGGACTTTTCTAATTGCTGATTTGTATGCCTGAACCTGTGTTAAGTAAAGTATTTTGAAACTTCGCCAGATTCTTGCGTCTTTCTCCATCAGCCAGCTGCCAATCCCCTGGGACAGAAGGGGATCCCTGACCCTGCTCCCAGATTTTGTGCGGGGTGCCTCAGTGTTTCCCCACAATTTTCCATCACACAGTATAACTCTCTATGAGCTATGTAAATAAACAACATAAAATGCAAATATGAAAAGGCAAAGCAGAATTTCAATTCTTTTTCAATTTCTTTTGCATTTAATTTTTCAGTTTAGACTTTCAGTTAATGTGATACAGTTTTTGTCATTGTGGGTGGGTAGTATCTTCCAAGTGGTTCACTGACCACTCCATTCCTTTCCTAACCTTGTTATTAGGTTAAGACCTAATAACATCTAAGACCTAAGATGTGGCGCAAAGGATGGGCATTATATAGACAATTCTAGCAATTCTTGGGGGTGGGAGCTAGGGGCGTGGTACTCCAGGTTTCACCCACTGATGCTAGTACAATGGTGTGACATCAAGGGTAAAACTTGGCTGCTTGTGAGGCACGCACTTGACCCCTCTCAGTGCCCTAGATTATTTTGTATGATAAACTTCATATAGGATACCTGAAATTGGCAATTTAAGGTAATATTATACTATGCCTAGATACTTGAAGTGGAAAAGAAAATGTGTGTCCTGAAGTTATATCCTAAGGCTAAGTTGATAGTCTTAAATTATATGTGACAGAGGATATCTATTTACAATGCAATAAAAGCTAATAACAAAAAAAAAGCATGTAAGTAACTAGACCCCACCCCCATATGACATTGGATTTAAAATTAAAATCAATTTTTTTTCAAGTCACTGTAGAAGGTTTTGCTGTGTCTTAGTCCTTTATCTTTGCTCTGCCATGGAACAAAGAGCAAAAGGCCTAGCACGGAGCAGTGATGGACTGTTTCTCAAGGTAAAATAGCCTTAACTTTATGCTTATCAATGGTTTCAATTCTTAGAGAGAAGGGATTGATTATGGTGTAGACAGAAGCATTATTAATAGAGCAAAATTGATGAGGAGGAAAAGAATAGAGCATAATATTGTTAACAAATAAGCAGATTTCTTTAAAAATTTTTTTTTATTATACCACTGTAAGCTATATAATAAAAAGATGTTCATGATTGGGTTTCAGTCATACATTTTTCCAGCACCCATTCCTCCACCAGTGCACTATTCCCACCACCAATGTTCCTAAATTCCGTCCCCCCAAGCCCAGCCTGCCTAAAGGCAAAAAACTATTCCTCTTCTTTTTAAAATTTTTTAATTTTTTTATTTTATTATACCACAGTGAGATATATAATTACAAAGAAGTTTATGTTTGAGCTTCGGTTATACAGTGCTCCAACACTCATCCCTCCACCAGTGCCCATTTCCCACCATCATGTCCCCAAATCCCTCCCCCCCTCCCTGGCCTTCCTCTATGGCAGGTTCTTTATCTCTCTCTCTCTCTCTCTCTCTCTCTCTCTCTCTCTCTTCTCTCTTTCTATCTTCTTTCTCTTGCACACTGTGCAAGATTACAATACATACATTTAGAGGTTATCATGCATATTCTTTTACCTTTATTCAATGCTAAATTCAGGCTGGTATTATCAATTTCAACAATTATTGGCACACTGTTTCCTTCTCCGTCTTACCTAACTTATGACTCCCACACATTTGTGTTAGATTCCACCTTTGACAAGACCACCTGATCCATGTTTTGTCTGACCTTGGATATTGGTTTCATACTATATATACATATGAAAGTATATATATGTGTATATATACATATATACACATATACATATGTATATATATACATATATAAGCTACCAGCTTTTCCTGTGCCCGGCTGCTCACGAGGCGCCTGGGAGGGATGGTGGGTTCTAGCCCTGGCCCGCCAACCCAGCAGAGCCTCGCAACAAGTCAGACAACCCCCCAACTCCATGAGGGCTGCCGTTTTCCACATCCGAACCTCCCTCTCGTCAGAACTCCATCCAGCAGACAAGCCTATCACAGCCTGGCTCTCGCGGCTGCTTGCAGCAACGTGGTTCATCAATAAATGCTGTATTTAGAGGTGACTACAAGAGTATGCCACCTGCACGGCAAGCCTGGCAAGCAGCCCGTGTCATATTTGATATGCCAAATACCAGTAACAATTCTGTTAGGTCATTCCCATGACCTAATATAACGATTTGAGGCTCTTTATGTTCCTGGAGCTATCAGATGCCCTTGGGCTCTACTAGCATGAGACAGGACATATGGAGATGTTACTGGAGCCCGCTCGAGCAAATTGATGAATGGGAAGATAGTGACAGTATATACATATATACATATATACATATATATTATATGTATATATACATATATACGTATACATATATGTATACATATATACATATGTACATGTATATATATGTATATATACATATATGTATATATATGTATATATACATATATGTATATATGCATATATATTTATATGATGCAAATAAATGCAGTCATTCTATATCTGTCTTTCTCCTTCTGGCTAATTTCACTCAACATGATTCTCTCCATGTTCATTCATTTATGGGCAAATTTCATAACTTCACTTTTCCTAACAGCTGCATACTATTCCATTGTGTAGATGTACCAAAGTTTCTTTATCCAACCATCAGTTCTCAGGCACTATGGTTATTTCCAGATTCTGGCTACTGTGAATAGTGCTGCTATGAAAATAAAGTGCAGCTGTGTTTTTTTTGGCTTCCCAGGGTATATACCAAAGAGTGGTATGGTTGGGTCAAATGGGAGCTCAATTTCTAGTCTTTGGAGGAATGTCCTTATTGTCTTCCAAAAAGGCTGTACCAGTCAACTTTCCCACCAACAATGGGTGAGAGTCCCTTTCTCCCTGCATCCACACCAGCATTTGTTGTCCTTGCTCTTTTGGATATGTGCCAGTCTCTGTGGTGTGAGATGATATATCATTGTTGTTTTGATTTGCATCTCTCTGATGATTAGTGATGATGAGCAGTTTTTCATATGTCTTTTGGCCATTCGAATTTTCTCCTTGTCGAAGTTTCTGTTAATTTCTTCTCTCCATTTTTTGATGGGGTTTGCTGGTTTCTTCTTGTAAATTTCTACCAGTGTCTGATGTATCCTGGATATTAACCCATTATCAGATGGGTTTGGGTGAATATTCCTTCCCATGCTGTGGACTGTCTTTATATCTTGGTGACTTTTCTTTTGAGGTGCAGAAGCTTTTTAGTTTCATGTAGTCCCATATGTTTACCTTTGCTTCTAGTTGCTTTGTTAGTGGTGTTTCATCTTTGAAGATGCCTTTAGCTTTAATGTTGTAGAGGGATTTTCCTATATTTTTTCTTGATGTACTTTATGAATGTCTGAGAGACAGACATGGGGCTACTTACTCCCTCTGTGCCCAGCCACTCACAAGGGGCCCAGGAGGGATGGCTGTTCTAGCCCTGGCCCGCCACCCCAGCAGAGCCTTGCAACAAGCCAGACAACCCCCCACTCCATGAGGGCCTCCATTTTCCACATCCGGACTTCTCTCTAGTCAGAACTCCACCCAGCAGACCAGCCTATCACAGTCCGGCTCATCGAGATCCACCCTGCTGCAGTCTTTTTTTTAATCCAGCCCAGGTATGCTGATCCAGAGACAGACATGGCGCAGAGCTGCTACTTGCTCTCCCTGTGCCCAGCTGCTCACAAGGCGCCCAGGAGGGATGGCGGGTTCTAGCCCTGGCCTGCCACCCCAGCAGAGCCTTGCAACAAGCCAGACAACCCCCACTCCATGAGGGCCTCCATTTTCCACATCTGGACTTCTCTCTCGTCAGAACTCCACCCAGCAGACCAGCCTATCACAGTCCGGCTCGCGCGCCACTTGCAGCGGTGCGGTTCATCAATAAATGCTGGACTTAGAGATGACTACAATAGTATGCTACCTGCACGGCAGAGCCTGGCAAGCTACCCATGTTGTATTTGATATGCCAAATGCCAGTAACAATTATAGACCTCATTCTGGAATGGATTGAGGCTCTTTATGTTCCTGGAGCAAGCAGATGCCCTTGGGCTCTACTAGCATGAGACAGGACATATGGAGATGTTACTGGGGCCCGCTCGAGCAAATCGATGATGAACGGGAAGACAGACAGACTTTATGGATTCAAGGATTTGGGTCTGATATTGAGATCTTTAATCCATTTTGATCTGAATTTTTGTGCATGGTGTTAGAGATTCAAATTCTTTCTTTTACATGTAGCTTCCCAGTTTTCCCAGCACCACTTGTTGAATAAGATTTTCTTGCTCCATTCATACTTTTGATCCTTTATCAGAGATTAAATTATCATGTGTTTGAGGATGGGTGTCAGTATACTCAACTCTATTCCATAGTATACTCAACTCTATTCAGGTCTGTTTTTATTCCAATAGCATGCTGTTTTAATTTCTATTGCTTTGTAGTACAGTTTGAACTTGGAAAAGGTGATGCCCCCATCTTCTTTTTCCCAAGGATTGCTTTAGCCTTCTGTGGGGGTTTATTATTCTATACAAATATCAGGAGTGTTTGGTCAGTTTCTTTGAAGGATGTCCTGGGTATCCTTATAGGAGCCACATTGAATCTGTACAGAACTCTCTAGGGTGTATTACCATTTTGACAATGTTGATTCTCCCCATCTATGAGCAGGGTATGAGTTCCCATTTCCTTGTGTCCTTTTTATTTCTTCCATCTTCTGTAGTTCTCTGAGTGCTTTCTGCAGTTCATCTTCAGTCTCACTGATTCTCTCTTACGCTGCTGTCATCCTACTGTTGAGAGCCCTTATTGTGTTTTTCATTTCATCTACTGAGTTTTTAAGCAATATTTCTATTTGCATGGTTCTCATTTCTGCTCTCATTTCCTCCTGTAATTTATTGACTGCCCTTTCAACTGCTTCGTTTATGTTCTCCTGTATTTTATTGGACATCTGCTCCATTTTTATGTTGAACTCCTTAAGCATCCTACCAATTTCTTCTCTAAATTCATTGTCAGAGAGATCATGCACATCTGCATTCTTTTTTGAGTCTTCAGTGTTGATTCCTTCATCTGTTCTTCGAACTGGGGATCTGCTTTGTTTCCCCATGGTGTTGCAGTGTTCAGGGATAGATTCCTCTAGAGTACTGTTTCTTTTTCTTGAGGGTATTATCTCCCCTTGGTGTTGAATTTCTTAGTATTTGTATTAATAAGCGGCCGTGTGAGCAGCCGCCCGCCCGCCAGCCGCACACCCCAGGGAGAATACCTCCTTTTTTATTTCTTGAAGCGGTGTCTTATAGTTTTCTTGTATAGGCCCTCTACAGACTTGGTCAAGCTGATTCCTATGTATTTGATTTTCTGTGACACAATTGTGAATGGGATCGTTTTCTTAATATCCCTTTCTTTTCTTTCTTTATTTGTATATAGGAAAGCCACTGATTTTTTGGGATTGATTTTGTACCCTGACATTCTACTAATGTTATCTATTGTTTCTAGGATCTTTTTGGTAGAGAGTTTAGGGTTCCCCCCCTCTCTCCTCCCCTCCCCTCCCTCCCCTCCCTCCTCCCCTCCCCTCCCCTCCCCTCCCCCTCCCTTTCCCTCCCCTCCTTTCCTCTCCCCTCCCTCCATTTTTTACCCTCCCCCCCCCCTACTCTCCTCTCCTCCTTTTCTTTTGTTTTGGGGGTCTCACCCATTAGGTACTCGAAGCTCCTCCTGACTTGAAGCTCAGTACTGGGACCTGAATCCGAGTCTCACACATGCAGGAACCCACCAGTGTTGCCTGAGAAGACAAAAAATATTGTGCTGAATGTGATTAAGTTAAAGACCTTTAGACCGAAGAATTAACCAGAGACTCGCAGACATGGGGCAGAGCTGCTACTGGCTCTCCCTGTGACCAGCCGCTCATGAGGCACCCGGGAGGGATGGTGGGTTCTAGCCCTGGCCCACCAGCCCAGCAGAGCCTCGCAACAAGCCAGACGACCCCCACTCCATGAGGGCCTCCATTTTCCACATCCGACTTCTCTCTCGTCAGACCTCCACCCAGCAGACCAGCCTATCAGTGCCCGGCTAGCGCAGCTGCTTGCGGCCGCGCGGTTCATCAATAAATGCTGGACTTAGAGATGCCTACAAGAGTATGCTACCTGCACGGCAGAGCCTGGCAAGCTACCCATGTTGTATTTGATATATATGCCAAATACCAGTAACAACTATAGACCTCATTCGGAATGGATTGAGGCTCTTTATGTTCCTGGAGCAAGCAGATGCCTTGGGCTCTACTAGCATGAGACAGGACATATGGAGACGTTACTGGGGCCCGCTCGAGCAAATCGATGATGAACGGGAAGACAGTGAGACAGTGACAGTGAAGTATAATATCATGTGACCTGCAAATAGTGATAACTTGAGTTCTTCCTTGCCTATCTGGATGCCCTTAATGTCATTTTCTTCTCTGATTGCTTTGGCAAGTACTTCCAGTAATATATTGAGTAAAAATGGTGAGAGTGGGAAACCTTGTCTTGTCCCTGATCTTAGGAGGAAGACTTTCAATTTTTCCCCATTGAGAATGTACTCGCTGTGGGCTTTTGGTAGATGGCTTTGACTGTATTGACAAAGGTTCCTTCAATTCCCATTTTTGTAGGGTTTTAATCATGAACGGGTGTTGGATCTTGTCAAATGCATTTTCTGCATCTAGTGAAATGATCATATGGTTTTTATTTTTTCTCTTATTGATATGATGTATTATGTTGATTGACTTGTGAATGTTGAACCATCCTTGCATTCCCAGGATTAATCCTACTTAGTTATGATGTATTAGCTTTTTGATGAGTCTTTGGATTCTGTTTGCTAGTATTTTGTTGAAGATCTTAGCATCCGTGTTCATCAGGGAGATTGATCTGTAGTTTTCTTTCTTTGTGTTGTCTCTTCTTGCTTTGGGTATCAGGGTGTTATGTGCCTCATTGAAGCTGTTTGGGAGTGTTTCTGTTTCTTCTATTTCCTGAAAGAGCTTGAAAAGGACTGGAAGTAGGTCCTCCTTAAAGGGTTTGGTAGAGTTCCCTAGTGAATCCGTCTGCACCTGCGCTTTGTGTTTGGGCAGAGTTTTAATTACTCTTTCAATTTCCTCAATGGTGACAGGCTTATTCAGGTGTTGCAGGTATTCTTGTTTCAGCCGTGGGAGGTTATAGGACTTCCTATTTCTTCTATTTCTCATAGGTTCTTTTGTTTCACGATATACAGACTCTCAAAGTAATCTCTGTTTGTCTTTGGATTTCTGTGGTTTTTGTTGTGATGACCCCATTTTCATTTCTGATTCTGTCTATTTGGGTTCTCTCTTTCCCTGTCTTTACAAGTCTTGCCAGTGGTTTGTCGATCTGTTTAGTTTTTCAAAGAACCATCTCTTGGTTTCATTAATCTTCTGGATTGTTTCTTGTGTTTCCAGCTCAAGTGATCAAGTTTCCAGCTCATTTATTTTCTCTCTAAGCTTTATTATTTCCTTCTTTATGGCAGGTTTGGACTCCTTTTGTTGGTCTTTTCTAATATTTTTGAGCTGTGAAGTCAGGTTATTTATGTGGGCCCTTTCTTTTTTCCTGATGAATGCTTGCATAGCCATGAACTTTCCTCTTAACATCGCTTCCACTGTATCCCCAAGTTCTGATAGTTGGTTTCTTCAGTTTCCTTTGTTTCCAGGAACTTTGGATTTACTGTTTGATTTCTTTTGTGACCCATTGGTTGTTCAGTAGTGATCTGTTCAGTTTCCAGGTGTTTGGTTTTACTCCCTGTTACTGTGTATCCATTTTCAGCGCATCATGGTCTGAAAAGATGGTTGGTACAATTTCTATCTTTTTTATTTTATTATTATGCTTTGTGGCTCAGCATGTGGTCTATCTTGGAGAATGTTCCATGTGCACTGGAGAAAAATGTGCATTCAGCTTTTTTTGGAATGAAAAGTCCTGCATTTATCAACCAGCTCTCTTTCTTCCATTTCTTCCTTTAGGGCCAGTATTTCCTTGGTGAGTTTCAGTCTCATCGATCTATCAATAGTTGAAAAAGCAGTGTTGAAGTCTCCAACTATTATCGTCCTACTGTTATTGTCTTCTTTAAGGTCTAATAGGAGTTGTTTTATTTTGCTGGCCCCTCTTTGGATGCATATGTATTTAGGCATGTACTTTCTTCCTGATATACATACTCCTTAGTTATTAAGAAATGGCCTTCATTGTCCCTTCAAACCTTTTCCAGCCTGAAGTCTATATTGCCAGATACTACTTTGAACACACTGTACTTAGGGTTAGGGTTAGAGTTGTTTGCATGAAGAATGGTCTTCCAGTCTTTGACCTTGAGTCTGTGTTTGCTCTGACTATTCAGATGTGTTTCTTTTAGGCAGTAGAATGTTGGGTTCAGTTTTTTAATCCATTTTGCCACTCTGTGTTATTTAATTGGTGCATTTAGACCATTGACACCGAGAGAGATTATTGTCAAGGGATTTTGTGCCATCTTTCTTTTTAAAGTTGTTGTGCTTTTGGGTTTTGTCTTATTTTACAGTAGACCCTTCAGTCCTTCTTTTAAGGTTGGTTTTGTGTCCATGAAGTTCCTGTGTTGTTGCTTATCCATGAAGCTGTGTATCTTTCCTTCATATATGAATGTGAATCTAGCTGGGTAAAGAATTCTTGTTCAGGCCTGCAGTTCATTGAGTCTTTTCACAATATCCAACCACTGTTTTCTCATAGTGTTTCATCTGAGTAGTCTGCTGTAAATCTTAGGGATGCTCCTTTGAATGTGATTTTCTTCTTTGATCCTGCTGCTTTCAGTATTCTATCGCTATATTTTTTGTCATTCTAATTAGGATGTGTCTTCAGTATTCTTTATGGAGTTTCTTTTAGCTGGTACCCCACAGCCCTTTGAATTTGGGAACAAGTGTTCTTCAGTTCAGGGAACTTCTTTCTTCCTCAGTTCTAGTGACTTCACTCACTGAGCTTGACAGAATTCTGTGTTGCTTTACTATTACTACTATTGTAGGCTGCAAATGTGTGTTCTTTGGTGGCTAAATTGTACAGTTAGTAGGTGTCTGGGTTGTTTGCAGAGTCCGGGAAGGGTGGAAAGGAATGAAGGGATGAATGCTCACTGGTACCTCATGTAAGATAAATAGTAAGTAGTTTGCATGGATGCTAGAGTCCACATGGTTTTGAGTTTTGGGATGTGGATGGGTAGTTCTGCGGGTGACACAGGGATCACACACACCTGGTAGGGGAGATGGGAGGCGTTTGCAGGAGCTGGTAGGAAGAAAAGTAAACTTCCTAAGTAACAGAACAAGCCGAGTAGCATGGGGTTTAAGGTACTATTATTTACAATAATCAAAAGCTAGAAGCAATTTAAGTTTCCACTGACCGAGGACTGGATAAAGAAGTGTTCTGCCCACACATTCTACTATGACTCAACTATAAAATAAAGCAAAACAAAAGCCCAGGATAGAATCTTTACATTCTCAACAACGTAAAATGACCCAGTGAAAATAATGCTAGGTGAAATAAATCACACAGAAAAATAAGCACTATATGATTTCACTCATATATAGTTTAAAGATAAGCTAACAGAACTAAATAAAACAAAATTAAGCTTTTTGAATATAAGACCAATGGGAAACTACCATAAAGAAATAGGGAAGGACAATATCCATCTGATAAGGGGTTAATATCCAGGATATATCAGGCACTGGTAGAACTTTACCAGAAGAAAATAGCCAACCCCATCAAAAATGGGGAGAAGAAATGAACAGAAACTTTGACAAGGAGGAAATACGAATGGCCAAAAGACATATGAAAAAAATGTTCAGCATCATTGTTCATCAGAGAGATGCAAATCAAAACAAAATGAGATATCATCTCATACCACAGAGACTGGCACATATCCAGAAGAGCAAGAACAAGTGCTGGCGTGAATGTGTGGAAAAGGGGACTCTCCTCTATTGTTGGTGGGAATGTTGACTAATACACCTTTTTGGAAAACAATATGGACATTCCTCCAAAGACTAGAAATTGAACTCCCATTTGACCTAGCCATACTGCTCTTGGGAATATACCCTGGGAAGCAAAAAACACAGAGGAAACACCATCCCCACATTTATGTTCATAGCAGCACTATTCACAATAGCCAGAATCTGACAAAAACAGAGTGCCCGAGAATTAATGACTGGATAAAGAAGCTTTGGTACATCTACACAATGGAATACTATGCAGCTGTTAGGAAAACTGAAATTATGAAATTTTCCTATAAATGGATGGACATGGAGAGGATCATGTTGAGTGAAATTAGCCAGAAGGAAAAAAGCAGATATAAAATGACTGCATTTATTTGCATGACATTAATATATAGATACATATATATGTATCTATATATGTATATTATGATACCAATATCCAAGGTCAGACTAAACATGGATCATGATGTCTTTTCAAAAGTGGAATCTACCACAAGCGTCTGCGAGTCGGAGGTTGGGTGGGACAGAGAAGGGAATAGAAGGGAATAGTGTGCTAACAATTGTTGTAAGTGATAATAGCAGCCTAGGACTGAGTATTGAATACAGGCAAAAGATACGTGATAACCTCTAAATGTATGTATCGTGATCCACAGTGTGTACCAGAGGGAAGAGAGAAAGAGAGAGGAGAAAGAGAAAGAGAAAAGTGATAAAGGACTCTTCATAGAAGCAGGCTATGGGAGAGGGGAGGGAATCGGGGACATTGGTTGTGGGAAATGGGCACGGTGGAGGGATTTGTGCTGAAACAATGCATGACCGAAACCCGGACATGAACATCTTTGTAATTGTATATCTTACGGTGGTATAATAAAATATAAAAAAAGTGGGGAAGGGAAGCAGTAAGAAAATCAGGTAGATGGGATCAGTTGTATGGTAATAGAAGACTTGGACTTCCAGTGATGAAAACGTTATTATAAGTAGAGGTTGTCTTTGTTGCTTTTGCTGTTTTGAGGCCACACCTGTAGGTTCTTGCTACTGGGAGGCCACACCCAGCTTTATGCAGAGGGTTGTGAGATTGCTCCAGATGGTACTTGGGGACTTTGTGGTGTTGGGGATTAAACCTAGAGTTCTTATATGCATAGCATATTCTTTAGACCTTTGAGCCATATATACAACCCTATATGTTATTTATTTTTATTTTTCATTTGCTTTTTTTGGGACAACACACAACTATGCTCAAGACTTATTCCTGGTTCTGTGCTCAGGCATCACTCCCGTGGGGAATAACTGTAGTGTTCGGGTGGGGACCTAACCAAGGTCAAGCACTTCAGTTCCTGTTCTATCTCTCTGGGCCATACATGTTGATTTTTTAATAATATATACATGCAATTTAATATTTGAATACTACATTGCTGCAATGAAATTTTTTTCTAAACCTAAGTTAGTGAGAAAAAATACTTAGCTTATTAGGGAGGTAAATTTGATATCTCAAGTCCATAAGGGAATCCAAGTAATGTTTTCAAAGGTTACCTGATCCAGAGAGGGAAGGTTAGAATTTAGAATTATTTGTTTTCTGGTGAAAATATTAACTAGTTTATTTATGTGATCTAGCATTTCAGATAAAATACTTTGGGAAATGTTAATTTTAAACAGTATTTTATTTGTGTGTATACAATGCCTTGGTCACACCATTATTTCCTAGCTTCTACTACGGCACTATTTCTCTTTTATACATAAAAGTTGCACATTATTTAAGATCCTAGTTAAATGTCCTTTTCTATTCAGAGTTTTCTGTTTATTTTTGCTATTAAGGTGGAAGTAAAAGGTGGAAGGGAGGCAGTGTCAGGTTACATAAATTTAATCTGTTATTTTATTTATTTTAAAAGTCTTTTCTATTGATTGAAGTACTTTGATGTAAGATACTGTTAATGAAAGTTTCCTCTGCCCATGATTCCAACACTACACCCAGCACCAAAGGCCGCTTTAAAAATCTTTACCCAAAGGTCCTTTAAAAATTCCCTTTCAATCCCCCTCTCCAAATTTCCCCTTCTCCAAACTCCTCAATCCCGTTTCCCCAAACCCTCATCCCAAAGGATCTTTCAATCTCCGAAGGTCCCCTTCCAATTCCCCTTTTACCAACTCTGTTCTGTGCACCAATTGCCCCATTGTACTTCCTTTGACACTTTGCTGCTATGTTTATGTGTAGCATAAATATATGTGGTGCTTTAAGTCCCACATATATTAAATCTCCTATACATGAGCTGTAGCCAATCAGATATGTCATAGATGAAGTAAAGGAGACAGAATAAGAAACAAGAAAGGGAAATACAGGGAGGATAACTCCCTATTGAACTCTATCTTCTATCAGGCAGTAAGGAGCCTCTCTTGGGCTCTATGCTCAAGCCTGGAGAAATGGCTATGCCTGACTGATGGCAGAAAAACAGGCTGTGGCTGGGAAATAAGGAAAAGCCAAAGGAATCAAGAATAGCAAGCAGTGACAAGGAAACATAAGCCACAAAATGTGATGGTAGACCAGATCAGGAGAATGATGGTGGACTTTAATGTTAGACATAGCAAGAGAATGAACCAGGATAATATTGAGGAGTAAAACTACTGAGGAAATAACTAGTGGAAACCAACCACATTCTAAAACTCAAAAAATAAATTCAAGAACACAATTTGGCCAGATTCTCCCATAACCAACAATAGGGGGAAAAGGAATTCATCAATAACATTGTCATGTATGTGCTTTATGGTCAGCGTAATTGGTGCCAGCTGAGGGAGTAGGCATGGGGATTGGAGAGCATGGGAAATGAGGGTCTTTGGTGGTGGGAACACACTGGTGGTGGGAGCAGTGTTGAAATATAAGTCTTTCTGTCAACAGTATTATGAAAACCTTTTTACTTTGTAAATCATGGTGTTTCCATAAAAGGAAAATATAAAAAAATATTTCAGGAGAACAAAATCTTAAAGCTATAAAATAAATGACTATAATTTCATAAACATCTGGAGTTTTGTATGCTAATTTTATATGCAGAATTAAAAGACAAACTCAGGAGCTAGCAAATTTCACAGTAACAATGTCACACTTGAAAGTGCTCAGAGGCTACTCTGAGTTCTGTGCTTGGGAGTCCTTTCTGGCAGTGCTCAGACAAGGTGCTGGAGTTAAACCCGAGGAATCCTGCATGCAAAATCATGTGCTCAGTCTTTTAAGCTCTCTCTGGTCCGAGTGCAGAATTTTTTATAGTCTGATCATGATGACCTTACTTTCTCTGAAATTTTAGTGATGCTTTGCATTTTTCATTGAACTCATGTATTGTTATTACACAAGTGGCTACTAAGCTTTAGCTATAATATTTATATATATTTTTTACTAATAAGCATTTTAATAGTTCAAGATGGGGAGTATTTTGTGCTGGAAATTGTAAGATTATAACAAATGTGTGTTGATTAGAATTTTTTTTACTAACATCTACAGCTGTTTCAAGTTTCTGTGATGTATTAAATTGCTGACAAGAAGAAATCAATTCCTTTTGCAGCCATAATGATAACTTGATCACTTGATCACTTGACATACTGTTATTCATTGATTTGCTCAAGTGGGTGCCAGTAACATTTCCATTTGACCCTATCACGTGCCAGTGCAGCCCAATGGCATCTGGTTGCTTCGGGAATACGAAGAGCCTCAAACCATTTGTTCAGGGTCTTGAGGAAAAAGTCTGACCATCTTGTAGATGGGCAGCCACGTGATCTTTTGACATCCTGTCAGATGCAGTCGGTAACGGCTCTAGTCCAGAGGTCATCTCCAAATCACATTACATGTCCAGCCCATCTGATTTTAGATGCTTTGGCAAATGGGACAGTGTCCCTAACTCAGAATCATTGATGGAGGTCTGAACTCCGGATTCCTTCTCTCCCTTGAGTGAGGCATCATATTCCAAGCAGCTCTTTCAATTCCTCTTTGGGAGATCCAAGTAACATTCTAATCCTGCTTTCGTAGGGCCCAGGTCTCTGAGGCGTATGTTAATGCAGGGAGAACAGTGTAGTTGAAGAGATGTGCCCGGAGCTGGAGGTTCTTTGTCCTTTTAGCTATTTCTTCTATGCTTTTTTCCTCCTGTGCAGCTCAGGTTTTAGGTGGTTCATCATGTTGACTTCTCGACCTAGGTACACGTAACTGCTGCGTTCAGAGAAGTTATTCTGTTGATAGTGAATGGAGCCTCTGGAACTAGTTCATTTTTCATGAACATAGTTTTGTTGAGATTCAGCTGTAGACCTATCTTTCCACATTCTTGGTCAGTCAGGCAGCATTTGTGTCACTTGGCTAATGTTTGGTGTTATTAGAACGATGCCATCAGTGAAGCGGAGGTGGTGTAGTTGCCGATCATCTATCTTCACTACCATTCCCATTCTAATTGTTGTATGATGTTCTCCAGGGTGGCACTGAAGAGTTTTGAGCCATTATGATAGTCATTCATATATTGGAAATGACTGTCTTTACTCACTTATGTAAATGAATGATTCACACATTTAAATCAAAATGAAATTTTTGTTGTTATAAATTATAGAAAAATATTAAACATCATTTAAAACTTATAGTAGCATTAATTATATATTTATGAAGAAATAATTAAAGAATATGATTATTAAAGTCATGTTTTATTTGCTCATATTCTGATTACTAGTGTGACTAAATTACCAGGGTACTTGGAGAAAATCTGATGATAAATTAAAATATTTAAAAAATGTAATAATGATATTTGAAAAGTCCTTGAATAATCATGTCATTTCCACCTCCCAACTTAAGTATGGGCTGCTATAAATTGCAGAAAGCTTAGAACTATGATTTTATAGAATTGAGCATAATTCAAATAGGCATAATCTGTGGAAAAAATTCTCAAGTATTTTCTTACATTTTAATTCAGCTAAAAATAATAGTTTGTTTTTATTTGAGCATTTTTAGAGAAACGTGAAGGGAGACATTTTATTAAAACACTCATATGAATTCAAATAGTGTCTCACATATTGCACAACAATCAATTCAAAACATATTAAAGACAACATTAGACTTCAATCCATATTTTTGTGTTTTTGTTTTAGTGTTATAACCAAATGTTCTTAGGGCTTACTCCTGTCTCTGTGCTCAGTGATCATTCCTGTCAGAACTAGCAGGCTGGTGATTAAACTAGGGTCAGCTGTGTGCAAGGGAAGTTACTTGTATGCTGTACTCTCTTTTTGGCTTCCCAATGAATAAATTATATTGAGCATATTGAGCTATATGGGCATAACCTTTCAGGAAACTGAATTAGAGGTACTCTTAGTTACTCAAGACCTCTCGAAAGCAAAAAGAAGCAAAAATAAACAAATGAAACCTTATCAATTTAAGAACCTTTTATACATCAAAAGTAACAATGACTAGAATTGCGGGGGTGGGGCCCTCCCCAATCCATTCCATCTCCATGCCCCAGCAGGCATGGCTACGAGAGGGCAGCTACCAGGCCCATCAAAGCCAGATCAACTACAGACCAGACCCAGAGCTGAGCCTCTTGACCCGTGTAATGCAATTCCATGGGAGGATGCCTTGGCCCTTGGCCAAGAGCAACATAGCTCCTAGGGCCAGCAGACACATGGGGAGGCTGAACCAGCCGGGATTGGAGTAGGGATGGGGCGCCTCCCCCCCATCCCTTCCATCTCCATGCCCCAGCAGGTGTGGCTACGAGGAGGCAGCCACCAGGACCAGCAAAGCCCAATCAGTTACAGACCAGACCCACAGCTGTGTGGTTGCTCTGTGGCCGCTTGACAGACTTAGATAATAATCAAGTTTAGGACCTGGTTCTTCCCACGCTCTTACAATACACACACACACACACACACACACACACACTGTAATGATCATTGTCACTTGATCACTTGAATCCGTTATTCATCGATTTGCTCGAGAGGCGCCAGTAAAATTTCCATTGGACCCTATCACGTGCCAATGTAGCCCAATGGCATCTGGTTGATTCAGGAATATGAAGAGCCTCAAACCATTCCTTCAGGGTCTTGACAAGGAAGTCTGACCATCTTGTAGGTGGGCGGCCACGTGATCTTTTGACATCCCGTGGGATCCAGTAGGTAACAGCTCTAGTCTAGCAGTCTTCTTCAAATCACATTACATGTCTAGCCCATTTGATTTTCAATGCCTTGGCAAACGAGACAGCATCCCTGATTCTGGAATAGTGACGGAGGTCGGAACTCCAGATTCCTTCTCTCATTTGAGTGAGGCGTGATATTCCAAGCATAGCTCTTTCAATTCCTCTCTGGGAGACCTGAATAGCATTCTCATCCTGCTTTCATAGGGCCCAGGTCTCTGAGGCGTATGTTAACGCAGGGAGAACGGTGGAGTCGAAGAGATGTGCCCGGAGCCGGAGGTTCTTTGTCCTTTTAGCTATTTCTTCAATGCCTTTGAAGGCATTCCATGCCGTTCTCTTCCTCCTGTGCAGCTCAGGTTTTAGGTCATTCATCATCTTGACTTCTCGACCTAGGTACACATAACTGCTGCATTCAGAGATGTCTATTCTATTGAGAGTGAATGGGGCCTCTGGAACTAGTTCATTTTTCATGAACATAGTTTTGTTGAGATTCAGCTCTAGACCTATCTTTCCACATTCTCGGTCGAAGTCTGCCAGCATTTGTGCCCCTTGGCTAATGTTTGGTGTTATTAGAATGATGTCATCAGTGAAGCAGAGGTGGTGTAGTTGCCAACCATCTATCTTCACTCCCATTTCTTCCCATTCTAATTGTCCCATGATGTTCTCGAGGGTGGTGCTTCAAAAACTCTGGAGCTCATTCGCCAACGTGGTAAGGTGCCTCAAGCGCGCCTCAAGAGCCTCAGGCGACCAAATGCTAAAGTCCACACTTGCAAAGTGGTGCAGAGAAGCGATAAAGAAGTCCTCAAAGAGAGAAGAGCAGAAATACTGGAAGATGCAGCAGAAACTGGGAAAAGCATTCTCACTACCCGCCTGTCCTTCGCCAACTATAAGACCAAGATGACTGCCCTCCGACGCCCTGATGGATCTATCACATCTTCCAGAAAGGCAATGGAGAAGATTATCCATGACTTCTACTCAGATCTCTTTGATTGCCACATTCACCTGCCCACATACCAAATTCCACAGGATGGATATGTCATTCCCAACGTTCTCCCTTCTGAAATCCGACATGCCATTTCGTTGGTAAAGAAGGGAACAGCACCAGGCCCAAAAGTCAGACCCGAACACCTGAACATCTGCTGTCGGGACTCATCAATACACTAGCTCGGCTCTTCACACTCTACCTGTCAGAATGCAAGGTGCCCTCCCAATGGAAAACCAGCAGGACAGTTCTACTGTTCAAGAAGGGAGACATTCATGGCATCAGCAACTATTGCACCATCTGCCTGTTGTCCATCATCTACAAGCTGTTTACACAAGTCATCCTGAACAGGATTGGCAGAACTCTAGATGAAGGACAACCATGTGAGCAAGCTGGCTTCTGGAAAGGATTCAGCACAATCGAGCATATCCACACAGTAACCAAGCTCATCGAGGTTTGTAGGGAGTACAAGATGCCGCTCTGTCTCACGTTCATTGATTTAAAGAAAGCCTTTGATTCTGTGGAGACTGAAGCGGTCATCAAAGCCCTAGCCAAACAGGGTGTTCAATACCAATACATCAAGATGCTTCCTGAGCTATATTACGGATTCACCACCAGGACCTCACCATTCTACAAAGAAGTGATCATTGATGTCAAAAATGGGGTTCGACAGGGTGATACCATTTCACCAATGATCATTGTAGGTATAATAAACTGCAGTGACTGATGGGGATTGGAGAATGGTAATGTAAGACTAGATCTCTGTTGAATATACACAGAGAGACTTACATGTTAAACTATAATATCTGTAGGGCAGGTCAAAATGCATAATAGAAGAGAGAGAAATACAGAGATAGTGGCCAAAAGAGAGAGACAGAGAGAGAGAGACAGAGAGAGAGAGAAGGGGCATGTTAGAGAGGCAGGCTGGGGGTGGGCGGGAGGGATTGTTATGTTATTGGGGCACTGGTGGAGGGATGGGAACTGAAACACTGTATGACAGAGCCCTATTATGAACATCTTTGTAATTGTATATCTCACAGTGGAATAATAAAAAAAATTAAAAACAATAACTAAAATAAAAGATACCCGCTAAAGGAAAATTTATTTGCTCACCACTCACCTGACAAAGATCTATGGTTAATATTCAAGATACACACACACACACACACACACATATACACACCACTTTTTAAATTTAGCACCAAAAAAGCTCTTTTGAAAAATTGGAAGAAGAAATGGAGAAACATTTCCTTAAAGAAAACATATAGATAGCTAATAGGTTCATGAAAAAAATTCCCATCAATTCCAATCAGTAAAAATAAAAAATCAAAATAACAATGAGGTATCACTTCACATCAGTAGGATTCAATACACTTACATGAAAAAAGCCTCAATCAGTGCATGCATGGATGTGGAGAAAAAGGACTCACAGCAATTTGGTGGAATTATTGACTCATTCAGTCAAAGAGTCACTTGATCACTTGACATCCTGCTATTTGCTCGAGTGGGCACCAGTAATATTTCATTTGTCCTTGTCACATGCCAGTGTAGTCCAATAGCATCTACTTGCTCCAGAAGTACGAAGAGTCTCAACCCGTTCATTCAGGGTCTTGACGTAGAAGTCTGACCATCTTGTAGGCGGGTGGCCATATGATCTTTTGAAGTCCCGTGGGATCCAGTTGGTAATGGCTCTAGTCCAGCAGTCATCTCTAAATCGCCACACACTTGCAGTAGGTTCTACCCACTGATAAGACCTCCTGATCCATGCTTTGTCTGGCCTTGTATATTGGCACTGTTGGTGGGAATGTTGACTAGTACAACCTTTATGAAAAACAATTAAGGAACACTCCTCCAAAGACTAGAAATTGAGCTCCTGTTTGACCCAGCAATACCGCTTCTGGGAATATACCCTGTGAGACCAAAAACACACAGTTTGAAGCACCATCTACACGTCTATGTTCATAGCACCACTATTCACAGTAGCCAGAATCTGGAAACAACCAACAACCAGAGTGCCTGAAAACAGATGATTGTATAAAAAAACTGTGGTGCATCTACATGATGGAATACTATGCAGTTGTTAGGAAAAACGAAGTTATAAAATTTGCCTATAAATGGATGGACATGGAGAGGATCATGCTGATTGAAATTAGCCAGAGGGAAAAGGACAGATATAGAATGATTGCATTTATTTGCAGGATACATTAATTTTTACAAAATGAAGATTCTATGACATGAAAGACTGGCTGCTTTAATACCTTTTATGTAAGCAATTGAAATATTTTTCTGCTAACAAATATTACACAAATATTTTAAATTTTTGTAATTTTTAATTAGGAATACTTTTGACTCACAGAACAGGATATGCTTATAAATTCAGAATAATTTTTATTAACTACTCCATCATAACAGTGCTTTAAAATTTTTATATAAATTTAATTCAGTAAATAATGTCATTTCTTTGAACACTTAATTATTGACTGAGACATTCTGAATGCTACTAATACTGCAGGATGTAGCACGCAAGATCACATTTTGAAGTCACAGGATACTGCCAAAGCTTAAGGTGAACAATATGCTAATAATATATGCCTAATTAATTTTTATACGGATGCCACTTTCCATTAGACTTTTTGAAATTCTAGATATTTAGCATATACACAGAATAGATGTATAAACGTGATATATGTCAAGAATTCTTACATTGTAAGTGAAATGAAGCCACTCATTTCTTCCTCAGGAAAATTATTTTCCTGAACTTAATATTTTTACTTTTAGTTATATATTGTTCCTTTAATTTTTATTTTAAATGGTATCATATAGAACTATGAAAAAAATTCAGTAAGCTAATTCATGCAAAGAAGTACAATTTTGTATTTTTATTTTTTATAACCTGACTTGGGTTTCAGTTTATCATTTGAGATATAGGACTTTGTATTTACAAAGATGTTAAAATATTTTTTCTGTATGAGTATTAAAAATTTTTATTATACCACTGTGAGATATATTGTCGCACTCACGTGGCTGCGCGACAATCTTAAATAGTACTAGATGATAGGATCAGGTCCTTCCCAGTATATTTCACATTTTTACACTGTTGTGACCCATCATCCCAGTGAGCCTAGCAGGAAGCCAGAGCAGCCCCCACACCATGAGTCAGTCATTCTCAACTTCCAGACTCCTTAGCTCCTCAGAGCTCCACCAAAGAAAACCTGATCTTTCCCCATTGAGTTTCATCAGTAAATAGTTTAGATGGCGCCTTCTACTGAGCCTATACCACCTACACGGCAAAGCCTGGCAAGCTACCCGTGTTTTATTTGATATGCCAAAAAACCAGCAACAGTTATCGACCTCATTCCCATGATCTAAAAGAATGGTTTGAGGCTCTTCCTGTTCCTGGAGCAAGCAGATGCCCCTAGGGTACACTTGCTTGCAACAGGACATATGGAGATGCTACTGGTGCCCGCTCAAGCAAATCGATGAACAACGGAAGACAAGTGATACAAGTGAAATGATACAAGATAGAACATATACTCCTTGAAGAAAATCCAAGAATTTTTTTTCATGGTAGTGATGGTATCAATCTATAAATTTTTAGAAAAAATTAATTTTGCAAAAAATTAACTTTTTGTTAAGGTACCATGATTACAAAGACTTTCAAAATTAATTTTCAGAATACAACGATCCAACAACAATCTCACCATCAGTGTCCAATGTCCCCAGGTTCCTTCCCTCCCACTCCCTACATTGCCAGCCCTTTTCTTGATGGGCACATTTTTAAGCTTGGTCACTATAGTTTGTATCTCATTCTTTCAGTGTTGATGGTTCTGTTGTTTGGATATATGGGCATATCACATGTCTACATCATTGATGTGTCTGAGGTGTCCAGCCCATGCCCCTGTTACCTCCTATTCATCCCTTCTTACTTTCCCCCACTTGATTATTTCCTTTCCCATTCTTCTCATTTCTACAATCTAGTGTCAAGGGTAATCTCAGTATCTCTCCTTTTCTACCCTGCATTCCGTAGACCTGTTATCCTATGTACCACAAATAAGTGAGCTCATTCTATGCAACTACAAGGAATGAGGAGATCATGCAATTTGCTGTAACTTGAATGTAACTGGAGGGCATTATGTTATATGAAGTAAGTCAGAACGAGAATGCTAAACACTAGAGGAACTCATTTAAAATGTCATTTTAAAGTGATACCATCAATTAAATGTAAATTATTTCATAAATTTAAAATAAATTTAAGGGAAATTGTTGCTGGCTGTAGTCTTGTGTACATAAAAATCACGGAGCCTTAGAATGCCAACCCTAAAGGGTTAAGGCAGTTATGTAGTTAAGAGTATTTTAACTAAAAAAGATCATAAATATTCAACATCTTAAGACTTAAAAGGCAGGAAAATCTGATTTATCCAGACACTAACTCTCAGCATGTCAGAATTAGTGGTTTCTATTTAATCCAAAGTTCCTTTCTTTAATATATAAGGTCTCCAGTACTTCTGGTGGGGAATGAGTGATTGCCAATATAAACTCATGCTCACTGTTGAAAATAGAGCCAGGAACGATGAAAGAGTTGAGAAAGTGTGAACCCATTCAACTCCGCCTAATAAGTGGCTAAATTTGAGACTAAATTAACCCATATATTTATACTACTTTTTTACAAAATGGTAGCGAAGCCTGTAGGTTAAAAGGAATTACTTACAGCAAATCCATCTGGAGAGTTTTAAATATAACTTACTTCACTTGAACATTTCTTCCTGTTCTCCTGCTTCCTTTGAAATATAAAATTTTATGCCTTGTCCCTGGCAATTTCATAGCCATCAACCTTTTCTCTTCTGAAACCTATGCACTAGTGGAACATTGAAAAAATTCTAACTCTGGACAATTTCACTCAGCGTGATCCTCTCCATGTCCATCCATTTATAGGCAAGTGAAATTATAATTTTCTTTACAATAATTTGACTAATAACATTAGATGATTAATTATCAAAGTTTTACCAACTGAATATTCTTAACTATTTGTTTAATCACTTATCAGTGACCTCTTACCAGAAATACCGTGACTCCGCTGCGGCAGAGCCTGGCAAGCTGTCCGATGCATGTTCGATATGCCAAAACCAGTAACAGAAATGTTTATTTTCGGAAATGTTACTGGCGTCCGCTCAAGCAAATCGATGAATAACGGGATTCAAGTGATCAAGTGATCAAGTGACACCACTTTAGCCAGAATTCACAAGATTGAGGAAGACCCAGGGTTGGTCCAAGGACCAGGAGATACTCAGAGGACAGTACTCACCATCAGCAGGTATATCAGCCTGGGATCTTGCCTGTGGGACTTAGGCATGTGAGATCTAGACAGGAAATGTGAAGTGAGTGGTTATTTCCTGACACTAGAAAAAGGAATTTTTTTTCTTTCACTTACTCTTCTGCGAGAATGAGAAATGATTTTCTGCAGCCCAAACAAACAAACAAACTTAAATTGATAATAAGTAGTATCAATTCCAGTCACAAAAGGAGGGGATTATCTGAGGTAGAATGAGTTACTTCACCAAGGTCTCTGATTCCTTCTTGCCTGCACAATGCACAATTAACTACAAAGATAGTCCTGCAAGTCATGGGGGAAAAAGCATCCCTCCACACAGACACAGATACAAACACACACAGAGCACAAACACACACACAACAAAACAGCTCTCCTTTACTTTCTGAAATAAATTTGGGTGTGAACAAAGTATTTCCAAATGAAGGACACATAGTATGTCTGTATGGTGAGATATTACAGAGTCCTGCACATACATGCAGAGCCCTGGGGTGTGCGGAATCACCCTGTTGATTGAAGACAGAGCTGAATCCTGTAGCAAGTGAGCAATAAATTGTTTTGGCATGATTATTAGTCATATCTATATGCAATGAATGTTAGTAATAATTGCTGACACCTTGTTTCTTTCTAAAGGTGATATAGATCACCATATAAACTATTTCAGAATTTCGTTTTCATGAAGCACATATGTCTACTACATGTATAAATAAACTGATTATTGTAATTACCTTCTTCCCAATTCTATCAAATAACCATTTATATGGCAAGAAAAAACATTGATTTTTTTGGTTTTGAATACTTATATAAATGGAGACCGTATATACATGTATAGTAGTACAGTATATGTACATTTCATATTTTAAAATCATAAATTTTATTATGTGTAGGAGTTGTTTTTATCACTGATGACTAGCACTGCATTGCTTGACATTCAACTGTTTCTGTTTTCCTGTGAATAAACATTAGCCTTCCCTCAATCTAGTGTCTGCCTGTTTTTAATAATATTCTTTATTTTTTTATAACTTATACTTATGTCTGTTTTATATAAGTATTCTTGCCTAGAGGCATTATACCTGTAGGTGCATTACTATGGAGTAAAATCTTAAGTTGAAAAGATAAAAATCAAAGATAAAAAGCCATCGATTTTGATTTTCATTGCATTCCCACATTCCTGTCCAGCAACAATTTCATTTTGCCTGAAAAAATTCCATTTATAATCTTTTTCCTTAAATCTAGCAAACAGCTCCTTCAAATTTTTTGTCTGGAAGTATCTTTATTTTATCTTCTTTTATTTTGGGGGCCATGCCTGGCTGTGCTCAGGTCTTATTTCTGGCTCTATGCTCAGGGATCACTCCTAGTGGGGCTTATGGGATAGGACCTGTGTCAGCTAATAGGAAGATGAGTGCCTGTCTTGCTGCATTATCTCTCTAGTCCCCACCTTTTCCATTTAAAAGCTATCCTTGCCAAGTAAAGAATTCTAGAAAGATTATCTTTATTTTAGCCCTTTAAAGTTTATATTGAATTATCTTACAGTTTCCCTTATTTTTATTTGGAGGTAGATAGTAATGTTAGTGTTGCCCCTTTAAATAAAATATTACTTATATGGCTATTATACTCTTTTGTTTTATGGTGAAAAATTCCTAGTTATAGTTTCCTTTACATTTACCTTGCTTGGCATTTCTTGCACTACTGAAAACTATTTTTTTTGGGAGGACCATAGCTGGCAAAACTCAGGAGTTACTCCTTGTTCTGCACTTGGGAGTGACTCCTGGCAGGTTCAAGGGACCATATGGGATGTCAGGGACCAAACATGGATCTGCCAATGCAAGGAAAATGCCCAACCCTCTTATTATCTCTCCAGCTCCTTGAAAACTTCCAAAATCTACAGCTAGTTTATATCATTAATCATGAAAACTTCTCATGCCTTATACCTCACTTGGAATGTTTTAAACTTAGCAACTTTGTGAATATAGTTTTATTTGTTAGAGTTTTTTGGTTACTTTTTCTGGCAGAATTTTCCTGGCTAGAAGATTCAGTGTGACTTTCAATATAAATTACAAGAGTAAATATCTTGATTTGGTCTTTGTCTTTGGGACAACATTTTCAAGCTTTCACTATTAATTACTGTTAGTTGTAAGTTTTTATAGGCATCTATAAAACAAGTGTTTCATATGTGTTTTTATCAGGTTGAGGACAGATATTTCTATTCTTAGTATGTTGTAAGTTTTTGTCACAAGAAGGTATTGAATTTGTGCTATTTTTTAATGATCTTTGAAATGCAAGTTTTAATTTACTATAATAATATGATTCATGACATTAACTGGATTTTCAATATTAAGCCAACCTTTTATTCTGTAATAAATCCTAGTAGGTTGTGTATAATTATTGTCATAGTTTGCCAAGATTTCATCACTTATATTCAGGATTTATTTGTAGTTATTTTTCCTCATTATACCTCTTTCTGGTTTTGGTATCAAGGCAACTCAATGTTCTCATATAGGTTAGCAATCATTTTTTCCATTCAATCTATTTTATGATAGTATTAGTGAAAAATTTGTATAAATTTTCCTGATTTGGTAGAACTTACCAACAAGATTTTAAGGAAGATTTTTTAGTTAAAATTAATAATAGACTAATGATGCTAACATCAATCTAATCCTCCAGCCAGAAATTAATACACAATAAAAGAAAACAGTAACCTAATCATGCAACATGATCAACTGGGATTAATCCCAAAATGTAATGGTTAACCTTAAGAAAATTGATTATTTGAATAAATTACATAAACAAAAAAGAGAGATACAAACCACCAGATTATATCAATAGATTCTGAAAAAAAATTGATAAAATTCAATATCCACTTACAATGAATATCCGACTTACAATTCATATACAATGAATTATTACAATGAATAAATTGGGGATGGAATGAATAAACTTTAGCATAATGAAGACAGACAAATCCACAATTTGCAATATTTAATGTTGGAAAACTGAAAGTTTTTCCTTTTTAAATCTGGAACAAGAAAATTATGTCTACTCTCACCATTACTTTCAACATAGTTTCCAAAGTCCTAGACAGAGAAAGTTGGCAAGAAAAAAGAAATAAAAGAAATTCTATTCGGCAGGAAGAAAAACTGTCACTATTTGCAGATGAGGTGGTAGTATACATAAAAATTCTAAAACTCCACAAAATATAACTACTGAGTAAGTAATTGATTCAGTTATTTGTCAGGGTACAAAATCAACATACAAAAATCTTTAGCTTTTCTACACACAAGCAATAAACTACAGGAAAGGAAAATTAAGAAAAAATGCCACTTATCATTTCATGAAAAACATAGATTACCTACATGCACCACGTCCTAACAAAGAAGGTAAGGGAAGATATCCAATGCTGGGTGGGAGTGACTTTCCGAACCAGGAAGGGGCTCCAGGGCTGGACTGGGAGGGTTCCCAAACATAGAGCATCACACAAGTTTTTATATGGCCGGACCCAAGCTGGAGGCAACTCCAAACTAGGATCATAAACTGTAAGGGCCTAATACCTCAAATTACAGGTCAAATGACTGGTGGGAGTGGCTTCCCAAGGGGCAGCTACATGTTAAAAACAAAACCAAAAAAAAAAAACCCTCAGACCTCTTTCTAATGCCAGATACCAAAAGTCAGATTAAAATGAATTAAAGATTTCAATATCATTCCTGAATCTAAAAGCTATATGTAGGAAAGTGTAGGTAGAACCTTCCATGACATTGAGACTAAAGGTATCTAAAAAAGATGAAACACCACCCACCAAGCAAGTGGAAACAAAGGTAAATTAATGGGACTACATTAAACTAAAAAGCTTCTGTACCTCAAAAGAAATGGTGACCAATATACAGAGGCCCACTGAATGAGAACAATCATTTACCCAGTTCCCATCAGATAAAGGGTTAATATTCAATACTTAAAAGTCATTGGTAGAACTATACAAGAAAAAAAGTCCAACCCCATGAAAAATGGAGAGAATAAGAATTTCAAATGCCCAAAAGCCACACAAAAATTATTCTACATCACTAATCATCAGGATGATGCAAATCAAAGCAACAATGAGATACCATCTAATACCAGAGATACTGGCAACATCCAAAGGAACAAGTACAGCTAGTGTTGGCAAGATGCAGGGAAGAAAGGACTCTCATTCATTGTTGGTGGGGATGCCAACTGGTCCAGTTCTTATGGAAAACTATATGGACATTCCTCAAAAATCTAGAAATTGAGTTTTCTTAAAACCAAGCAATACCATTTCTGGGAATATAACACAGGGGTGCAAAAACACACAAAAATGACTTGTGTGTTTCTATGTTCATTGCAGCACTGTTCATAGTAGCCAGGATCTGGAAGCAACCCAAGTGCCAGAGAACAGACAACTGGTTAAAGAAATGATGGTTTGATGGAGGAAAGTCACATTGGCCATAGGATTGGTATTGGAAGATTGAATGTCCATAAAAATGTATTGTAAACAAGTTTGTCAACCGTGGTTTTAAATAAAGTAAAAAGAAATTATTCCCAGATAGGCAAAATAGAATTCATCACTAATCAAAGTTCCCTACAAGAAAAACTTCAGCATTCCTTAGGCTGAAAGCAAAGGAATTAATAAAAACATAAATCCAACTGAAGAAAGAGCATTGGTAAAATGAACTACATAGGCAACTATAAAATTCAGTACAAATGAGGCAGAGGAGATTAAATAGGGGTTAAAACACTTGCCTTGCTTGTGAATGAGTCCTGGTTCTGTTCTAGCACTCATTATGGTCCCTAAAGTGCTGTCATAGATGATCTCTGAGAACAGAGCAGAGTAAACTCTGAGTATCACTGGGTGTGGCCAAAGAAATTTCAGTACAAGTGTTTTGTACTGGTTAAAGAAATGATGTACAAAACATCATTTCTTATCATCATATAAGTCATATTTATATGACTTATCATCATATAAGTATTTATAATGTTTCTTATATTTGATTTTTAAAAATTAACTCTAAAACTATAGTAATTAGTACTGTAATACAGCATAAAGGTAAACATGCATGTCAGTGGAATAATTTTTTAAAAATAACAGAAATATCGCCTTGTTAATTATTCCCAACAATTGTACTAAACCATGCAGTGAGAAAAGGCTGTCATTTTCAATAAGTTGTGCTTGGAAAACTGGGTATTCACCTAAAAAAAAAGAAAAGAAATGATGGTACATCCACACAATGGAATGCTATGCAGCTGGTAGAAAAACTGAAGTCATGAAATTCACTTATAAATGAAAGGACATGGAGAATATCATCTTGAGTGAAATGTGTCAGAAGGAGAGAGACACATAGGAATGACTACTCTCATTGTGGGATTAAAACAACATAATATGAGATTAACACCCAATGACAGTAGAAACAAGGTCCTGGAGGATTGGTCCAAGGTTGGAAGTCTATGTCAAGGACTGATGGAGGGGAAATTTGGGATAGAGAAGGGAGTACTATGACAATGATGGTAGGAAGTGATTGCTCTGGATGGGAGGTATGTGCTGAAAGTGGGTAAATGACCAAACAGTATCTCAGTATCTCTATTGAAAACCATAGTGCCCAAAAAGGAGAGAGAGAGAGAGAGCATGATGCTCATAACTAGGTATGAATATTCACTCACAGCTATTTATAATCTCATATTACTTATTTACTCCAGTAATGCTTATCTTTCATTCCTGATTTTTGTCATCTGAATCTTCTCTTTCCTTATGTTAGTAAAGTTCATGAACCTTAATTTTTGATTATTTCTTTCCCATTCTTTTCTCTTTTATTTCATCACAGACCCAAATGATACATAACAAGATTCACTATGGTTCATGTTTCATATTCTATTCCTTTTCCCTCTCATTGTGTTTATGTCAGGAAATAGTCCAAGGCTCTGTATTCTAGTTAACTTGTTTCTTCCTCCAATTACACACATTCCATAAGCCAAAGTCATTTATTGAGTTACTCATTAGTCATTCAATTTAGTTATTTTTAATGCTTGAAATTCCATTTTCTAATATATTTCAGTTTTGTGAATGTTATTCAATTGTAGCTTATCTTATGAAAAATGTTAATTATAATTATTTTATTGTCCATATCAGAAATCCAAAAACTGTTTAGTAATAGAGCCCTGCAGTTTGATGCAAGTTTGATCCCCAGCACCACTCCAAATATCCAGTATGATCCTAATAGCACCACTATTTTTGATTCATACTGCTTTCACAGTGTGTCATTTTTTAGTGCTCTGCAACCAAGTAAATACAAGTACCACAATTAAGTGTTTAGCCCCCAGAAAGTATAGCAAGGAAATATTTGTCGGTACTACAACCAAGTCTTTGATTTTTTTTTTGGCACAACCAGCAATGCTCAAGGGTAACTTCTGGCTCTGCACTCAGGAATTACTCCTGTTGGTGCTCGGGGGACCATATGGGATGCTGGGGACCACACCCAGGTTGGCCTCATGCAAGGAAAATGCCCTACCCGCTGTGCTATCACTCCAGCTCCAAGTCTTTGATTCTTGACCAGCACCCTAAACAAGTCTTTGAGCAAGTTGGGTGTGTGACCCTTGGCCTTCACAACAAAAAACGGTTGGGAAAGGGGATATATTTGATAACTCTAAATATGAACCAATTGAATTCTTCTAGTATATTGTTTCTCTTATTTTACACTTCTTTGGAGAACTGGTAACTTTTGATGGACTTCCAGTTATTATATATATATATATCAAAAAGTTTGAATGATATTTTCTTACATTTAATGAGACCTACACTTATAAGAGGCAGTCAAACTACAACAGAGCTCCATAGTAATCCACTAGAGTTCTCCCTTTATTTTGGGTCTTTAGCTGTAGCAAAATGTTTACAAAATAGAATCTCTATTGTACATATGGTTTGAATTTTAAGATATGACCTAGAAAATTATCTTTCAAGATTTTACTTCATATCTGTGGCTATACAAAATCAGCATGATTTTATTTTTTTTTAATTTTATACAATTACAAAGGTGCTCATAATTGGTTCTTGGTAATACAGTATTCCAGCACCCATCCCTCCACCAGTGCCCCATTTCCACCACCAATGTACCCCACCCTCTCCCACCCACCCCCAGGCTGCCTCAACAGCAGGTAGCCCTGTTTCCTCTCTTTCTCTCTGTCTCTCTCTCTCTACATCTCTCTCCCTCTTCTTTTACACATTGTGGCTAGCCCTGCAGATATTTAGAGTTTATCACTTAAGTCTCTCTGTGTATATTCAATGGTGAGTTTTAATCTGTCATTACCATTTCCCACACTTAGTAAAACACTGGTATCTATTTATATCCTATTAAAGAATGCAGTCATTCTATATCTGTCCTTTTCCTTCTGACTAATTTCACTCAGCATGATAGTCTCCATGTCCATCCATTTGCAGGTAAATTTCATAATTTCATCTTTTCTGACAGCCTGCATAGTATTCCATAGTGTAGATGAACCACAGTTTCTTTAGCCAGTCCTCTGTTCTCGGGCATTTAGATTGTTTCCAGTTTCTAGCTATAGTGAACAGCATAGAGATGAATAAAGAAGTACAGATGGTGTTTCTGCTATGTGTTTTTCAGTCTCTCGGGTATATTCCCAGGAGTGCTATTGCTGGATCAAATGGGAGCTCAATGTCTAGTTTTCGGAGGAATGCCCATATTGTTTTCCAAAAAGGGCTGGACCAATCGGCACTCCCACCAGCAGTGGATGAGAGTCCCTTTTCCCCCACATCCACTCCAGCACCGGCTGTTCTTGCTGTTTTGGATGTGTGCCAGTCTCTGTGGGGTGAGATGGTACCTCATTGTTGTTTTGATTTGCATCTCCCTGATGATTAAAGATGAAGAACACTTTTTCATATGCCTTTTGGCCATTCGAATTTCTTCTTTTTGGAAGCTTCTGTTCATTTCTTCTCCCCATTTTTTGATGGGGGTTGGCTTTTTTTTCTTGTGAAGTGCTACCAGTGCCTGATATATCCTTGATATTAACCCCTTGTCAGATGGGTATTGGGTGAATATCCTTTCCCCACTCTGTGGATTGTCTTTGTATCTTGGTCACCGTTTCTTTTGAGGTGCAGAAGCTTTTCAATTTTATATAATCCCATTTGTTTATCTTTGCTTCCATTTGCTTGGTCATTTCCCCCCCCCCCCCCCCCCCCCCCCCCCCCCCCCCCCCCCCCCCCCCCGCCTAATTTCTTTTCTCTCTTCTCTCCCCCCCCCCTCTCCCCCTTCCTTTTCTTCCCTTTTTTTTTTTTTTCTTTTCTTTTTTTTTTTTTTTACCTTTTTTTTTTTTTTTTTTTTTTTTTTTTTTTTTTTTTTTTTTTTTTTTTTTTTTTTTAAAAAAAAAAAAAAAAAAAAGTGGTGTGTCATTTTTAAAGATACGTTTAGTTTTGATGTCGCAGAGTGTTTCTCCTATTTTTTCTTCGATGTACCTTGTAGATTCATGTCTGATGTTGAGATCTATAATCCATTTTGATCTTACTTTTTGCATGGCGTTAGAAGGAGGTCTAAGTTCATTTTTTTACACGTAGCTGCCCAGTTTTCCCAGCACCATTTGTTGAAGAGGCTTTCTTTGCTCCACTTAATATTTTTTGCTTCTTTATCGAAGATTAAGTGGTTGTATATTTGAGAGTTGTGTTTCAGGATATTCAGTTCTATTCCATAGGTCTACGGTTCTGTCTCTATACCAATACCACACTGTCTTAATTAAAACTGCTCTGTAATACAGCTTGAGGTTGGGGTCAACATGATTTTTAATTAAAAGATCAATAAAAGGTGGTGTGCTAACTTTAAGCCAGAGGATACTTAATTCTGAAATACTATGGAATGCTTTGTTAATTGTCATTCAAGGAGGTGTATTCAGCCAACAAGACTCTCACAGTAGAGATTAATTAATGATAGTTATTAAATTAAACTTCAGTGACATTGCTTTGAGTATAACAGTGTCTAATCTATTTTTTAAAGTATTTTATTATATCACCGTGAGATACATAATCACAAAGATACACAATTAAAAAGTTCATACCTGGGTTTTGGTCATACAGTGTTCCAGCACCCATCCCTCCACCAGTGTCCATCTCCCACCACCAACTACCCGGTTCCCTCCCCCTCCCCAGCCCGCCTCCATGGCAGGTTCCCTATTTCTTTCCCTTTCTCTCTCTCTCTCTCTCTCTCTCTCTCTCTCTCTCTCTCCCTTCCTTCCCCTTCAGACTATGGACTACAGAACATACATTAAAGGGTTGTCATGTGTATCCTTTTGCCTGTATTTAATGCTCAGTTCTAGGTTGGCACTAGTATCCTCGACATTGATTGTTATAAAAAATAGTTCATAAATTAAACAAGCATTGAGTAGCTATCAAAATGAATATTTACAAAATAAATATGAATATGTTAATCCATTAAAATATGTTAAAAATATTGATCCGCATCCTGTAACCATTCTCCATTCCTTGTCCCCCGCCCCGTCCCTGACTCCCAAGTCTGAGCCCCATATATTCCTTTATCTAACATCTCTTAACTATAGGTATTTCAGTGAATTCTAAGAGTTGATTAATCAACATCACAGCTGTCCTGTCCCTTACAACAATTCTCTTATAAATTCTTATAGAAATCTTCAGTCTGAAAGCTGTTTGAGAAGAAACTATCACTTGATCACTTGACATCCCATTATTCATCAATTTGCTCGAGCAGGTGCCAGTAACATTTCAATTTGTCCCTGTCACGTGCCAGTGTAGCCCAGTGTCATCTGCTTGCTCCAAGAATATAAAGAGCCTCAAACTGTTTGTTCAGGGTCTTGACGAAGAAGTCTGACTATCTTGTAGGTGGGTGGCCACGTGATCTTTTGATATCCTGTGGGATCCATTCGGTAATGGCTCTAGTCCAGTGGTCATCTCCAAGCCGGATTACACGTCCAGCCCATCTGATTTTCGACACCTTGGCAAACAAGACAGCATCCCTGCCTGACTCTTGATTGTCAATAGAGGTCTGAATTCGGATTCCTTTTCTCACTTGAGTGAGGTGTGATATTTCAAGCATAGCTCTTTCAATTCCTCTTTGGGAGACCTGAATAGTGTTCTCATCCTGCTTTCATAGGACCCAGGCCTACGAGAAGAAAAGAGCTAAGAGAAGAAACTATAGGGAAGTTTATTATTAAACAAAAAATTATCTAAACATATTCCAAATCATTACTTATTTCCTATAATTTTAGAATTAAGTTAACTTTGAAATGATATGCTGAATACATAAGAATTAAATAAAATTAAATATGGTTTCAAGGTCTCTTATACTTCAGAAAAAGAACTGAAAATTGGATCATTAAAGCAGGTTTTTCAGTAAATATTTTAATTTTGCTTAGGTTACATGGTTATAATAGTGCTAATTGAACATTTATAGCATTGATGTATAAAATTACAGTATCACATCACCATCAAAGTGCCCAACACCCTCCACCACTATCCTTATGTCAACTCAAATTTACCTGAGAGAAAACTCTATCTTGTGAAGGTTAATTTTATTTAGAATAAGTAGAACTATTTTAAATTATTATTTTGTAGGGAAGTTTACTGAATGCATAATATACTATTTTATTTTTAATTTATATCTTAGAACTGTTTATTAGAGCACCTTAAAAAAGACAAACCATAAACTCTCAAAAAAGTTAAAAAATTTTTATTATTTTTTATTAAACCCAGGTTTATTTTCAGAGTTAAGCAGTGTCAATGTTTTTAGATGGAAAAAATCTTTGGAATATGAATTCCTGCTTGCTTTATAAGAAAGCACTTTACCAATCTTGTGGAGAACACTGACATTTAGATTGAACATGCATGGTTAGTCACTGATATGTTTAGACTAGATCAATTTAAGGGAGAGAAATTTTGAAGACTGTGCATTAGCCCATGAAGTTAAAGTGACTTGGCAAATCTGAGCATTTAGCTTTCTGATATCCTGAAGAGCACTTGTTAGTGCTACATTGTGATTAAAGAACTTCACCCTCCACAAAATGGCTGCATAAATACTTTTTTTTCTTTTCAAAAAATCTCTTGAGACTCTCCTTTGGAACATCCTCAATATGAAATAGTTGTATATTGTTTCTTAAGTACAATGTTCCTTGACCCCAAATATTTCCTGAGCACTAATTTGTAAAATTAGTAGGAATCACTGTATTGTGCTTTTTAATTTAAAGACGGGAATATAGTAAAGTTTAAAGTAATGGCATAGCAATAGTGGAGCACATTCCTCAGATGTGTGAGGCCTTGGCTTTGATCTCTGTTTCCCCCACACAACATACACACAGGCACACGCAGAATTCTTTGTAGCTTCTGTTTCTGTTCTGAGGCTTTCACTTTTTGCTGAGCCTTTCTATTTGTCATGTTTCAGGCATATTCCCTCTCTCTCTCTCTCTCTCTCTCTCTCTCTGTCCTCTCTCTCTCTCTCTCTCTCTCTCTCTCTCTCTGTCTCTTTCTGGGTCACACCCAGCAATGCTCAGATATTACTCCTGGCTCCCTTCGCACTCAGGAATTATTCCTGGCCATGCTCAGGGGACCGTATGGAATGCTGGGGATCGAAAGCGAGCCATCTGTGTGGAAGACAAACGCCCTACACACTATGCTTTTGCTCTGGCCCCTCTATTTTTTGTTTTTTAGGCGAGATCATTTGTCAGAAGGGGTCCGGGCTTACTCCTGGCTCTGCATTAAAGGTCCACTCCTGAAAGGCTTGGGGAATTATATAGGGTGCTGGGATGGAACCCAGATTGACCACCTCCAAGGCAAGCATCCTGCCTGCTATACTGTCTCTCCAACCCTACATATTCTTAATTGTGCATTGAGGATTTAAAAAAAATTTTTTTATCAGAGCTGTTTTAAAATCTCATGTAATTCCTCCCTCAGGTAACCATTAATTGGTCTTGCAGCTAGAATAGTGTAGCCATTTTGATCCTGTTTCCTCCTGCAATACCCAGGTCTATCGTCTCCTATCTTTGTTTGGCTTTATAGGAATTCACTTGTGGATCCTAGTGGGCTCAGTAATTACTCCTGGTGATGCTCAGGAGACTATACAGGATGCCGAGAATCAAACCTGGGTCCGCCATGTTCAAGGCAAGTGCCCTACCCACTGTGCTGTTCTCTTCAGCCCCTAAATTAATATTTTTTTGGGGATGGGGGCACAGTAATACTTAGGGCTACAAAGAAGTGCTTGGAGGTTGAGAATTGAACTGTGACTCTGGCATGCAAATCATATGCTCTAGCTTTTAGAGCTGTATTCCTGGCCTAATTCTAACGTTTTTATATCCTGATGTTGGCATTTCTTGCCCTGTTTCTTTCAGTTCAGAATCTTTCTGGTTTAGAGTATGGTGGAAATTTTTCAATTAACACCTGGCTATTTGCATATTAAGTTGAGACTCTGACCATGAATATTCTACCCACCCCTCTCAGAGAGCCCGGCAAGCTACTGAGAATATACCACTGACACGGCAGAGCCTGGCAAGCTGTCCGATGCGTATTTGTTATGCCAAAACCAGTAATAAAAATGTTTATCTTCCTGGCCCTGAAAAAGCCCTTAATACGGCAGCACTAAGAAGGACGAACAAGGAGTGCCTGATAAAATTTCAGGGCCAAACTAGGCTGCCAAAACGAAGGACTAAAATGACTGTAAAATCCGATGGGCTGGACATGTACGTCAAAAGATCACGTGGCTGCCCATCTACAAGATGGTCAGACTTCTTCGTCAAGACCCTGAACGAACGGTTTGAGGCTCTTCATATTCCTGAAGCAAGCAGATGCCATTGGGCTATACTGGCATGTGATAGAGTCAAATGGAAATGTTACTGGCACCCACTCGAGCAAATCGATGAATAACGGGATGTCAAGTGATCAAGTGATAGCAATGTGTTAAGAGATGGGTGACAGAGAGGGGAGAGGGAGGGGAAAAGAAGGAAAGAGAGAGAGAGAGAGAGACAGACAGACAGAGACAGAGGGAGGCAGAGAGAGACAGAGAGAGAGAGAGAGAGAGAGAAGAGAGAGAGAGAGAAGACTGCCAGCTATAGAGGCAGGGGGAGGGGAAGGAATAGGGAATCTGGGGACATTGGTTTTGGGAAGTAGATGAGTGGGTGCTGCAACATTGTATGACTGAAACCCAATCATGAACAGATTTGTATGTCTATTTCACAGTGTTATAATAATAGTATTAAAAAGTAATGGTATAAACAAAGTAAAATTCATTTTCACAAGACTAATTACCAAACAAAATATTTTATTAGTTATTTTGATGAAAATAAATAGTTTTATTACTCAAATTAGATTTGCCATTGAAATGATAAAAAATTAAGATGGAGTTTGCTTAATTTTATTGAAAACTTGAGTTTCTTCTTTCCAGAGTCAATCACTCACATATCTTAAACATTTGTGTTAGGGACCAGTGAGTTCAACATGACCCTTTCTTGATTCAGCGTGATTCTTTGATCTTTCTGACTCAGAAGATAACTGGGATAACTGGGAGAGAAGCAATTCTATTGTAAGAGGTGGAATGTTTTTCAGCAATTAGGAGTTCACAATGATAAATTTTATGGCAAAATCTGAGATTAAAAACTTGCTTCCTCTATATATGTTTTGGGATTTTAGTTTGGGGATAGAATCTGTCACTGGGACAGTAAAAACACAGGAAGCTTTGGGAACCACCTTTAGTTACCAAAACATACTCCATGTTAACTTCCTAGTACAAGAATTAATAAAAGGATAAATGGACAGGATAGAAAGCATAAATTTAGATCTTAGAAGAGAGATATTAACATACTTACTATAAAATAATGCTATAGGGTAGCGATAAAATTTTTTGTTTGGATATAAAAATAAAATTGGGCTCTGATGATTGAATAATGTTTGAAAAATAGAAAGGTAGAACTATACTGATAATGGATTAGTGAATTTTAAAACATAAAGTGTGTTTTAAAAATGTGAATAAATTTTCTCTTATTAGGAGAAATCTCTCAAAGAATAATAGCCATGAAGTATGGCCAAAATATTGATGGAATCGACAATAATCTACAAAACTTAACCATAAAATTTTTTTAGCTAAGTAAGACTATAAAGTATAATCAAAATTAAAAAGGCAAATGAATGTTTCAGAAAGGTTAATAACTTTGTCACAAGAAAATATTAAAACTTTAAAGAAAGCTCAAGTATTAGGTAGCTCCAAGCCCTGGAGCGCATGACTTTCATGCACAAGGAGTAAGTGTGAGCCCTTGGATATCAAAGTCCACTTTACTTCACAGGGAGTAACCTGGAATCACCAAGTAGGGAGCAATCCCTGAGCACTGCTAGTTGTAGTTCCTGAAACAAATGAACAAGAAAAAGAATCCCAAATCTCCCAAACAAAACAAAAAAATCCAAAGCATCAGTATAATAATGATTAAACAACATGAAAACAAGATTTGAAGTGAATGCTAATGGATTGTAAAAAGTTTCAAATTTTATTAAATGCAATTAAAGTTTAAATTTAGACTTACATATGTCATTGTCTTGAAAATTATACTAGGAATTCTGGTAAGGGTGGACATAGGAGATTGGTTTCATCCTATGTCAGTGGCAGTAGAATCATTTAATAATTATCTCCTGAAAATAAATGTAGCAATGCATGCTCACTGGTGAGAAAATGAACCAGTATTAAGACATCATGAGGAAGAATGTGGATAGATTATGACACATGGGCACAGTCCTGGGCACTTTGGTAGTTAGGTGAGGTAACTGAACAACAAGACCATTAATGATAATGCCACAGTAAACACATGGTTATAACTGTAGTAATTAAAAAAAATAATGAATTTCTCTCTAAGCAGAAACTCAAGTCATAATAAAAGGTAAGATTATCAGATTACCAAGGTGATTTTTGTAATAGTATTTTATAGTGTTATTCTATAATAATACTATTATGTAGTGGCTGAAAAAAATATTCTAAGAAATATTCAACAAAAAAAGGTTATAAGGACTGAGAGATCGGTCAAAGGGCTGAACACTTTCTGAGCATGTAGGATACCCTGTTTCAACCCCAGCACCAAATGGTTCCCTGAAACATTGCTGAGTGTGGCCCAAAAAGCAAATAAAACGACCACCCCAATAAAATTTACAAACAAAACAACTAGAATATTATGTAACTATTATGAATTGTGTTTTTAAGAACATTTTAAGAAGTTAAAAAATACATATACTATTATATTGAGTAATAGCAGGATAGTAGATGTTGTGAACTTTGTCAAATTCGTTTGCATGTATATACATGTGTGTATAGAAAAAGTGGAAATGTATTAAAGTACTAACAGAATTTTTTTCTTTTCTTTCTTTTTTTTTTTTGGGTGGGGAGGGCATGTGGTGAGACCCAGCAATGTTCAGGAGTTACTCCCGGATCTGCACTCAGAAATTACTCCTGGCATACTCGTGGACCATATGGGATAACTGGGTTAGCCACATGCAAGACAAATGCCTTACCCACTATACTATCACTCCAGCCCCCAGTATTTTTTCTAGGAAGTAATATTATGAAAAATTTAATTTTGTTTTAGACTTTAATTTTTATAGTTTCCAAACAAAGTTCAATTCTTTAAAGTTGAATAAAACTATCTTTTTAAAGTAAAAAAAATTGGTATTCATTTTAATACCAAGATAGGTTTGCTTGGAAGTTTTACACTTACAATGTCTCATGATGAGCTCTGTAAATTGAATGTCTTGATTAGTATCTCTGACTCAAAATTTCATACATTCCTTACAAGTTTTAGCAAGCAGATGACATCCTCTCTTTCTCTTTCAATGTCTATTCACCTTCAAAAATGTGGCAAGTATAGTCGAACAATAGATTTTTTCAAGTAAATGGAGCAATAGAGAAAATAACCAGACATTCTTCCTAGGGTATGTCACCTATTTTAATTCTTGGCAAGACAGTGATGATTAATAAGCAGAGAAGTAGCCATAAGGAAACATGCAATTCTTTCCTCTTATGAAATCAACATCCACTCCCTATCACAAAGAATAACTAGTAAACCAGCCTAGATAGGACCTAAACCCATAAGCTGCCCCCTTCTCCCTTAACCGCCATCATGGTTTACCCTCTCATATTCTGTTAGGGCTTTAGATTTGACACCTCTGCCCTGATTTTATCACCTCTCAGACTCTTCATCTCCAGCAGTGCAGTGACTCTCACTATATGTGTTCCAATGAAACTACACTCAAAAGGATGGTGCCCAGAAGCAGATGACCTTCTTGCAGTTTTCTCTTTACTTGAAATCTTGAAAACATGCTAAGCTGACCCCCAAACAAGCTTACTTTGAAACAATATCTTCTCACCAACAATGGATGAGTGTCCCCTTTTCCCCACATCCACGCCAGCACTTGAACTCCCATTTGACCCAGCCATACCACTCCTGGGAATCTACTCTGGGAAACCAAAAATACGCCAGCGGAAACACCATCCCTACTTTTATGTTCATAGCAGCATTATTCACAATAGCCAGAATCTGGAAGCAACCAGAGTGCCCGAAAATCGATGACTAGATAAAGAAGCTTTAGAGAGAGAAAGAGAGGAAACTGGGGTACCTGCTATTAAGGCGGCCTGGGGGGGGCGGGGGGGGGTATGTTGGTGGTGGAAATGGGGCACTGGTGGAGGGATGGGTGCTGGAATACTGTATTACCAAGAACCAATTATGAACACCTTTGTAATTGTATGTTTCACGGTGGTATAATAAAAAAATAAAAAATAAAAAAAAAAAAAAGAAGCTTTGGTACATCTACACAATGGAATACTATGCAGCTGTTAGGAAAAATGAAGTTATAAATTTGCCTATAAATGGATGGACATGGAGAAGATTATGTTGAGCGAAATTAGCCAGAAGGAGAGAGACAGATACAGAATGACTGCATTTATTTGCATGGCATAAATATATAGGTACATATTATGATACCAATATCCAAGGTCAAGTGAAACATATATCAGGAGGTCTTGTCAAAGGTGGAAATGATCACAAACATGTGGGAGTCAGAGGTTAGGTAAGACAGAAAATGGAACAGGGTGCTAATAATTGTCGAGGGTACTAATGCCAACCTAGAACTGAGCATTAAATAGAGGCAAAAAGATACACATGACAACCCTTTAATGTATGTTCTGTAATCCATAGTCTGGAAGGGAAGGAAAAGAGAAAGAGAGAGAAAGAGGAAAGAAATAAAGAACCTGCCATGGAGGTGGGCTGGGGAAGGGGGGAGGGAAAGCGGGGACGTTGGTGGTGGGAGATGGGCACTGGTGGCGGGATGGGTGCTGGAACACTGTATGACCAAAACCCAAATATGAACTTTTTAATTGTATATCTTTGTAAGTGTAAAAATAAAAAAAATTTAAAAAAAATTAAAAAAACAAAAAACAAAACAAAAAAAGATCATTTTAAAAAAAAGGTTACTTCACGAAAATAAAATTGGAGAAATAACACGTTTTATTAAGTGACTAAAAGTTGTGATGACATAATAAAGCTATGGTTTGATTGTAATATTTAAAAAAAAAGAAACAATATCTTCCCTATGATATCGGATACTTAATCACACTTGGTAATCAACTGTACTCTTCAGGATTTCAGAAACACCATGTACATCTGTCTTGGAAGTCTTTGAGACACATGATCAATATATCATTGGACCAACTATAACTTCCACAAAAATGATTTACAAATTTCTCCCACAACCAGAACGTTGCACGTGCTGTGTTCTTAGTTGAGAAATGGATGCAGTATACAAAGATGGTGTAGATGGTTGTTGGGTGACATGCCCTACTGAATCTTAGCCTGAAGCTACACTTAGCTTATGTGGAGAGTTGGTCCTATCTTTGGGGAATCTCCAGAGCAGACACAATGGGCGTTTGGGCAGAATTGGACTGATTTCATAATTTTATATGGCATAAATATTTTTATCATGAATCTTGCTTGCCCCAGATCAATATTCTGTTCCCACAGGTCCCCGTGTGGAACATACATGTAGATATCCCAAGAGTACTTGGCCACGTTGTATCAACCATAATGTAATCAATTCTCCTAGTCTAGAGACATGCCAGTGTGCCTCCGGGCAAACTAACGTGTCTCTGACTCCAAAGGTAATGCCAAAGTGAATTATTCTGATGGATTTTCGACCTTAGTGGGATCCAGAGTCTGAGATCTGCTAGCTATATATTCATAGTAAAAAGAATTAATGCCATTTCCTACAAATTACATTCTGAACTGCTTTCTGGTTCAGATATGCAGCCCCTCCTCTCTGTGCTAGGGAGATTTTGCCTCTGGACATCAGCTCTGGCTTTTGTGAAACTTGAGCCGAAAGCTCACTTAAAAATCTACATTTCAAAAGGGTCATTTACCTGCCAACATCTCTAGATAGCCCAACTCATGTTGTGCTGGGCTGGAAGACTTTGGCGGGTTTCAGTCTATAAGAGAAGCTAGGAAAAGAAGGGGCTTTTTCTTTTGCCATTTTGGCTTCCCTTGGCATTTGCTTCTCTCATCCTCTCCATTCTCTGTTGGGATTCAACATGTGGTGGCAGCCATCTTGGCATACACGTGGCCAGGGCCTAGCTGGGAACCCAGTGTCCGGGGTTCTTCCTGTTCTTGGATTGTATATCAGAACCTGTAATAGTAAAGTCTTTTAAAACTGCTCTGGATTCTTGAGTTTTTATCCATTCCCCGCCATCTTCGGAGGTAGAAAGGGAACTCGATTCCCCCATATTATTGGGGACCCCAGCAGTCCCCGACAGATGATAATGAGCAGGATGAGTGTTGTAGGCAGGCAGACATGGCAATAAAAATTCCTGAAGAAGAAATCCAAAGCCATGCCTGTTTGAAAACCAAAACCAGATCTGATAAGACCACTATCAATAATAGACCTTGGGGGAAGGGAAGGCCAAAGGGAAAGTGTGAAGCCCATAGGTCACTGGCCCTTCTAAAGGCTTTAGATAATTAACTCTCCTAAGGAAAATAAATCAGCCTCCCAGGCCCAGGACCCAGCTCACAGAAGACTCCAAAGCATTCCAGTCAAAGAAGACTACTCCCAAAGTCTACTCCCCTTGGCAACGGCCCTAGCAACCTAGGTTGAAGTCCCATATGGGCGTAACTTGGGAAGAAATCTATAAAAGCCATCCTGACCAAAGGACAGTGCGCACGTGGTGCATGGACACACATGCTGCCTGAGCCCATGTGGCCGAGCACATGTGTTGCCTGAGCACCTGTGTTGTCCGCATCTCCCCTCTTGAGATGTGTACTCTCTCTCTCTTTTGCTTTCCCTCCTCCTTCCCTTTCCAAAAACCTCCTTAATAAAACCTATTTGACTTCACTGCTCAGTCGACTCCTGAAAATTCTTTTTCTGCGAGGAAGACAAGAACCCTGAGGTAACCCTGGGTAAGGCCTAGGACTGACTTTCCTTTCCTGCAAAGAGCAATTCCTCGCTCTAGCCTGGGTCTGTGGCTCCCTGAGAAATCTTGGGGGGTGGGGATCAACTCCCGTGCCTAGAGATCAAGCGGACTGATCTCTGGTGTGGCTTGACGGCCACCTCGTGGGGCTGGTGGGGCTCAGGCCCACGCCATGCAGGGGCTCATCACAGACTTTATCAGTCCTTAGCCTGCCCAGCGGGACCTGGGTAGCAGAAGCCGCTGGGGAGAAAGTGACCATCTCTCTCCCCTTCCGGCCTCACATAAGCCACCCGTGAGGCCCACCTGCATCAACATGAGCAACAGATTAGGACAACTGGGCATATCCCAGAAATACGTGGCTGAACTCATGTTTGTGCTGGGCCTAGAAGCTGCACTGGGCCCAGAAGCCATGCCAAGACTAAAGAAAAAATCCTCTACTGTTGCTGCTCCTGTGACTCAGAGTGGGGAAGCGGAGCTGCTGCAGTGCTCCAAGTACCTGGGCTGTTGGTGCCAGACCCTGAAGCCTTGCTGAGACTAAAACCTCTGCTGCTGCTCCCACAGCCCAGAGCACTAGAGGTGCCCCAACTACATCTCAAAAAAGAGTCCTTATGCAGCAAATTATAGAGGAAAATCTCGCTGAATGCCAACTGGCTAGAGACCAGATCCAAGTCCAAGAACAGTGGTGTGTACTACGTGATTACGGTGCTGGAACCATCCAAGTCACAGATAGTAGCCACACTGTTCATGGTCCTAGTCCCTGCTTGGGCCACTGCACAGTCACCACTACGGCCCAAAGGGCACAACATCACCAGCAGGCCAACTGGGTCCTGATGGGCAAGAGCATCAGCAGCCTGATGGTGCCCTCAGACTTCCAGGCACCTGAAATTCACTCCTATGCCTCTGGCCACACTTCAACAACTCAGGATCAAGTTTTCCAAGAAATGAAACTACCAAAATTTAGATATGCAGGTGCCACGTCCACAAACCACCCCCAGGATCCACCATATAAGCTCATCTATTGGCCTTGCTCGAGAGATTCATAAATAAATATTGAAAGAGATCAAAAAGATACGGAACATCTTAGGGACTGGTGCATGGCTGTATAATCTAGAGCAAGTCAGAGGTGAGCAGGTTACCTGGTGTCTACTCAAACAGAGACCCTATCACCTGCTTGCCCCCAAATCCAAAAATTGCTACTATGTCCTCTGCTAGACCCCAGCCTCTCAAAAACAGACCTCACCAATAAATTATTCTACTGATAATTCAGGCATGTGGGTTTATGACTGAAATCTTCAGGCTTTCTTGGAGTAGAGATGGACTACCTCCCTCACTGCCATTTACACTCAGATGCTCTGGCAGGCACACATAAGAACCAACTCCAGCATCACCATGTAAGCTATTCTACCAGCCTTGCTTCAGAGACCGGTAAATAAATCTCAGAAGAGACCAAAAGCCACAGATAACCTCACACCTGTACAAGGCCAAACAGACCACATTATATAAGGAAGGGGTGGATGGTTTGCAATGTCCTGCCCAAACAGAGCCCCCAGCAGTTGTTTGCTCCCACAATTCAAAATTGCTACCATACCCTGACCAGACTCCATCATCTCAAGAATATCTAGGTATGTGGGTTTTGTGACTGCAATATCCAGGCTTCTCTCAGACTTAGAATGGACTATCTCTCCCTAGCTCTCTGTACTTCCGGAAGCCCTGGTAGTCACAACCACACCCCAAAGCTACTACACAGTTATTTAAAAAAGCTACTACAGCTGTACCATCCAGATAAAATCATTGAACTTCTTGAACAAACTTGATGAACCTTTGGTACTGCTATTGCACACCAGAATGTGCAAAAGGAGAGGGAAAGAGAGAGAGAAGAAAGAGAGAGAGAGATGAAAAGCTCTTAACATAGAGAAGTGTTAGGGGTGGGTTGGGGGATGGTGAGAGGGAAATTGGGGATGTTGGTGGAGGGATGGGTGTTGGATTATTGTATTACTGAAACCCAAATACGAAAAGTTATGTAACTGTATATCTCATTGTCTCAATTAAAAATAAATAAATAAACAAAAATCTCTTTTCAGAAAATTAGTACTTTGGAATAATCTTAACTACTGAGGTGAAGGACCTATATAAAGAAAACTACAAAGCACTACTTTAAGAAATAAATGAGAACATGAAGAACTGGAGAGATATCCCCTGTTCATGGACTGGGAGGACTAGCACTGTTAAAAGGGTGATATTCCCCAAAGCATTATTCAGATTCAGTAGGATCCCTATAAAGATACCCATGACATTTTTGAAATACCATTGACCAAGTAAGTGGAAGCAAAGATGAACAAATGGGACTACATTGAACTAAGAAGCTTCTGCTCTTCAAAGAGAATGATGACCAATATACAAAGACAATCCACAGATTGGGAAAGAATATTTACCCAATACTCATCTGATAAGGGGTTAATATCCAAGATATAAAGACTACAATGAAGTAGAGGAGACTTGTGAAGGCTTGGAGAAATATTTAACTGGCATTGGTGTTGGTCAAGGTACAGAGACATGCCATCTCAGAAACCCCCTTCTCTACACTACAAAAGCATTCCTAAGCAGATTTCGGCTCAAAACATTAGCACAGTAAAGGTCCCTAGGTGAGGTGCAGGGAGGGATTACTCTATGGGCATTGTTTGACCCTCCCTGCTTTCCATAACAGCCTGGGAGGAAGGTCTGAGTTACAGGGATATAAACTAGCCGGTTCCCGCTCTCGCCCCTTTTCTTCCTTTTGGGATCTCTCCTTGTGAGCGTTCATTCCCCTTGGAAGCTTTTACACGTGGTGGTCGCCATCTTGGCCTACACGCGGCTGGGGGTTCTAGCCTGGAATCCTAAGCATCGGGTTTTTCCCTTTTGCTGATTTGTATGCCTGAACCTGTGATAAGTAAAGCCTTTTAAAACCATCGGAAAAGACAGATATAGAATGACTGCATTCATTAATATGATATAGATACCAAGTGTTTTAATAAATATGGGAAATGGTAATGGCAGATTAAAACTCACCACTGAATATACACAAAGAGACTTAAGTGATTAACTCTAAATATCTGCAGGGCTAGCCACAAATGTAAAATAAGAGGGAGAGAGATGCAGAGACAGAGAGAGAGATAGAGAGAGAAAGAGAGGAAACTGGGGTACCTGCTATTAAGGCGTGGTGGGACGGGAGGGCGAGGGTACATTGGTGGTGGAAATGGGGCACTGGTGGAGGGATGGGTGCTACGGAATACTGTATTACCAAGAACCAATTATGAACACCTTTGTAATTGTATGTTTCACGGTGGTATAATAAAAAATTAAAAAAAAACAAAAAAAATAAAACCATCGGATTCCTGAGTTTTCATCCGCTCTCGCCAGCTTCGGAGGTAGAAGGGAACTCGCTTCCGGCACTGTCGGGGACCCCCGGCGGAGCGCCCGACAGTACACCATAATGATCATTGTAGTTGTAACAAACTGGGGAGGTTGATGGGGAATGAGGAAATATAATGTCACACTAGAACTCACTACTGAATATACACATAGATAATTGCATCATAAACCATAAGAGAAGTCACAAGGTGTGAGAGAGAAGAGAAATACAGAGAGAAATAGAGATAGAAAGATGAGAGACTCAGACACAAGGGGGTGAGCTGTCATCTGGCTCTCCCCTAGTTCAGCTGACCATGAGGCTCCAGGAGGCAAGATGGGTTTTGGGAGTGGGCCCATCACTTCTTTAGGGCCTTGGAAGCAGGAGGATGAGACTTGCTCACCATGATAGCCACCATTATCACAGTCCGAACTGCACAGCTCATCAGAACACATGGAAGAGAAACGTAGATCTCAATAACAGCTCAGAGCAGCCGAGTTCGAGCCCAGGTAGGCGGCTCTCAGAGGTGGAAATCACCAGGCATTCCTGGAGATGGAGCTGGGGTTCCCCTTCCCCTCTCTGACCCATCCCGGAGGCCTGGTAGCCCTGCTCATGAACTGCCTTGGGGCTCTCGGCCATGATGGTGAATAAGATACTGAGTAGAGGATTAAAAATATGACTTTAAACACAAGGCTTGAGGTAGGAATACTGCTCAAAGAATAACTAAGTGGAAGGTTCTGGATATGTGAAGAATGGTATATGACAAAACCTTGGGGGGAAGGTAGCAAACAATAAGCCAGATTATGGAGTCACCAGAAAATATGGAAATTTAAGAGAAAGGCAGAGAAAGCAGCCAAGGAGTCTGAGGAAATCTGCTAAACAAATTTGTATGTAGTTTTAAGCCTTTAAAAATTCAATAAACTAGACTCCTGTTATTTAAAAGAAGTCTGAGTTCTTAGTATTTCCAGTGCAAAAGTGAGTAGATTGAAGAGCAGAGGGTGCTGCATGAAGCTTGACTGCTTTCTCCTGTTCCTACACGGCAAAGAAGAGGCCATTCTCAAAGGACTGAAAATAAACATTCATGCTGCCACGTGTCGCCATTCTGCTGGGCTGAATGAGAAAACACTGAAGATGTAAAGCTTAAAGTGATGCCTGAAAAGAGAACAGCAGGTTTGGAGAGAAACCTAACCTCTTTTTAATTCTTTGATTCTGTGCTTCCAAACTATCTTTGTTTTAATAACTTTTCAATTTAGACTTTTTTGTAAGAATTTTGACATACAACAGTCCCACTCCAAAGAATCTGCTTAAGAGAAATAAAAACATATGCTTATACGTTTTTATAAAACTTGGAAAACTAGCATTAGTCACAATTACAGCACTGAATGTTGCCTCTGCCCAATCCCTGCCACCAAACTTGGAAACAGTCAAAATTCCATCAAGTAAGTAGACAAGCGAACTGTGATCTATCTGTAGAAAAGAATTCCATCCAGCAATCACTTGTATCACTTGTCTTCTCATTGTTCATCTATTTGCTCGAGTGGGCGCCAGTAACATCTCCATTTGTTCAGAATGAGGTCCATTATTGTTACTGTTTTGGATATATCAAATACACCATGGGTAACTTGCCATGCTCTGCGTGGCTCTGGGTTCATCCCAGAGGTCCAGTCATTTTCAGTCTTTTTCAGATGACCAGTCTTTGTCAAAACATCAACCATCCAGGGCCCACAGGGCAGACCCTGGGGTGTAAATAAGCCTGTTTCCTGTGCCCTGCCACCTGTCAATGCAGCCAGGCACCACAGCCACACCTGCAACACCTCGAGGGGCATTCAGCACTAAATGGAAATAAATTCCTCGGCACATTCTGTAGCAAGATTCAAACATAAAACTTTTAAGAGGAAGTAGTCAAACATACAACGTGATATATTATTGATTCTACCTGTATAAAAGTTCTAGAGAGCAAATTTATTGAGACAAAAATCAAAGCAACAATTTCCTAAAACTGGCAATGGAAAAATGTGTATACTGAGAACAAGCTAAGGGAAAGTGTAGGGGTGGATAAAAATGTTTCATAACTCAATAAATCTTCTAAAAGTCAATAACTTGTATATTTACAATGAGTGATTTTCATGGTTTTTAAATTATACCTCAAGAGGGCTTTATGTGCCATAAATTTGTAGAATTGATTTATGGCTGAAATAAAACATCTTTTCAAGGATTATTTATCTCAGAATGTTCCAATTTTTTTTGTTTTACCATTGCTATGATTTGTATTTAACTCCCATTGTCTTTGACAAACTTCAATACATGATGAAATTTATTTAACCTGTCTAGAAGACAAAACTAACGAATCATAGATATTTATAGATAAATTGAATAGTCTGATACATTGTATGTCTTTCCAGATGACCAAATAGATTTGTTTAAATTTCATCTTTGCTAGTTGGCACTATCAAACAAGAAAGAGTTTATACCCTGAGCAGTGGTATTTTGGCTTAGAAACCAGACCCCCAAGGCCGCCAAAAAATAGACCCACCCAAGACTGCCACAAATAGGCCCATCCAAAGCCGAGCAACAAGCTTGGTCAAGGTTAACAGTTCACAGTATGTGCATACAAACATATTGATATATGTCAGAGTTTATTATCATGGTCAGCATGTCTCAACCACAATATCTGCTTCTATACACCTACTTTGCTTGAGATTAGAATAGAAATACGAATAAGTATTTTAAAATTTCTGAAAAAAGTATAAAATCTGAGTTTTGAAGCAAGACAGGGCCTTTTGAGTGTCTTTGGCTCAAGGAGTCCTTAGTGCTGAGCTAATAAACTTTACCAATATTCCATTTCTGGAGAGTCTTTATTGAGCATTGGCCTAAAAATCTCATCTCTAGTAGTACTTATGGAATTTTTCAAATAATCAGAAATCAGTGTTTTGAAGAATGGAGTCATACTTTATTTAAAGAGAGAATATACACATATTGTGTTGGTTTTCTAATTTCCTTCCATTGTGTAAATCCCAATACCAGTGACTCATTAGAAACTTTTACAGTTTGGCTATCTTCCTCCAATTTTTATTTATAAAGCAGTACATTTATTTTACATTTCAAAATGTAACTTGGTTTTTGTATTGTAAATGTAAACTGCCAAATATAATATTCTTGAAAATCACTGTATTGTCTGCTGTCATTTATTACAACTTAATTATCTAGATAGATAGAAATAAAGTCCAGGTAAAGTATTAAATTTCTATGAGATCTGGGGAGATGGTGGTGGGAAATGTGCACTGGTTGAGGGATGGGTGCTGGGACACTGTATGACTGAAACCCAATCATGTATACTTTGTAATTGTACATCTCACGGTGGTATAATGAAATTAAAAAACTTCTATTAAAAAAGATTTTATTATTTTTAAGTCACTCAGACTCATTCTTGTTGTTGTTTTCTGGGCCACACCTGGAAGTACTCTGCAGATACTCTTAGTGCAGTGCTCTGGAATCTCCTCCAGCAGATCTTCCAGAGGAAAATCCTCTTCCAGCAGGATCACCGGATGCTGGAGATTGAATCCCAGTCTTCCACATACAAAGCATATGTTCAGCTTATTGAACTGTGTCTTCAGCTTAATACTAACATCTTTTGTGCTCCTGGAGAGTTTGATCTGCTAATCCATTAATCCTATGAACTAGAAATGAATTGAAAAGTTCATTTGATGGTCCAAAATTTCTCTTCCTGGAAAAATAGTCTGCCATAGAGGAAGGGAGGAAATCTGGGGACATTGATAGTGGGAAATGTGCACTGGTAGAGGGAAGGGTGTATTACTGAAGTGTATGACTGAAACCCAATCATTAAGAGCTCTGTAATAGTATATCTCATATAATGAAATTTATATAATGAAATTTTTAAAAAAGATGTGAATATGAAACCCCCAAAAATACAAAATTACTCTTCCTTTAAGGGTATGTAACTGAAATCATTGTCTTCTCTTTTGTAATGATAAACATGATTTATTTAGTTATATTTATTTAGTTATATATTTGTTTGGTTATATAATTTATGATAATTATATATAAGTTAAGTTATTAAGCAATTATTACAAAATTTAGATACAAAAAAGTAACTATTTTGGTATGGTTAACTTAAATTTTGGTATGATTGAATTTTGGTATATGATTAAATAACAGGGTAAAAAAAGCACAAATAACTCATGAGAAAGTTTAAAAAGCAGATTATCTGACAACAAATTTACTGTTTTTATAATGACCATATATACCATGTATAATTAATACAATGAAATATAAGGCTATATTTCAGTATTAAGCAAACCAGCGAAAGAGTATTGGGCTTAAAACATGCCATCTCAGATCAATCCCTGGCACTTTATATGGTCCCACCAAGAGTGGTCCCTGAGCACAGAGCCAGGAGGAGTAAGCCCTGAGAGCAGTCAAATCATGAACAAAAAACAAAAAGGAAAAAAAGCAGTGATATGTAGAATAAAAGATATCTCTTATTATGGACAATGTATTAAGGGCTCCATTCTGACAAAGGACACTGGGAATGGTGAAACCGGTATCCAATTTACTATCTCCTGTCTAATTTTGGCAGTGAATGGAGTGAAATAGAGCCAAGTTTTGACTCAGGTGTCCTCATTCTAGCATCTCTGTGCTGTGATAGTAAATATCACTCCTAACTTTCATTCCCAGTTCTAGAGTCATTCTAAGAATGCTATCATTTCCTTTTTTGTTTTCTTTTTTCTTTTGAGCTATATCCAGGGCTTACTCCTGGCTCTGTGCTCAGGAATCAATCTGGGCAGTTAGCTGCAAGCAAAGCAAGTGCCTCACCAGCTGTATCATCTCTCAGGTTCCATGAGCTAGATCTTTTAATAAACTTTGTGAGCAATTTTTTCCTTAATACATTTCTGTTGCTCGCAATAAATTCCTAATTGATCTGTAGAATCCTGTAATCAAATGAAAGATTTCCTAGAATAGGAAATCCCTAGAAACATAAAACCATAGGCAATTTAAAAATGAGGAAACAAATACCAGGCCAGGCAAGCTGATTAAAAGTTATAGACTTGTAGCAAATGGATTTGAATTTTATAATGATTGGGGCAATGCAGCTACATTGAAAGCTCTCTGCTATTTCCTATTGAACCTGAGCAACAGAGGAGCTGTTACTTCCTAAATGTGGTAAAGGGATTATTTTTGCCCACCTATTGAGTTGGTCCAGGGAAGGCCTATAGCCCTGTGGGAACTTCTCTAGTATCTTTGTAGTCCTCATATATGGGCTCATGTCTTTTTGGAAGCACACTGGAGAGGAGGCAATATGGCATGGTTAAGAGGTAATGTCGCACAGTTTGTTGTAGTTAGTCTACCCAAGTAGGTCACACAAATAAAAAAAAAATGAGCCCTTAAAGACAGATAGAAAAAGATTCTGGGCTACAACATTTAATAGTGGAATTCACTTGCCAGGCTAGTCTCAGTCAGTGGAGTAAGTATACATGTAGACTTTGCCCTCTACACAACAAATTACTTGATAATTACAGCTTATAACTGGTTGCCCTTTTTACCACAGAGCAAAGGGATTTCTTTCTGCCAAACTGTCCAGAAGGGTTCACCCACAGTCATGACAGGTGTTTTTATTTCACTTGCAGATTTCTTTGAAAATGCCTTGGCATGAATATACTTTTGGCATGCTGACTTAACCTGAGAGGAGTTCCAAGTTGGAGAAAGCCTTTTCTTTGGCTAATAAAATTTGTCTACCTCTTTCATTACCAGCCTCTTTCCTCTGCTTCCAGGAATTTTTTATTTTAAGAGATTTGAAAGTGACTAACAATGACATCTACACACTGAATTTTGATTTTGTGCATTTTATGACTTTAAAAACTGATATGATATAATCTCCCTTCCTATATCCTTAGTAAAAAGGCGTTTTCATCTCAGACTCAGCTTTGTTACCTGTAGCAATGTTTCTGTGAAATACAGAAACCAAATGGTTTGCATAATTATCACTTCATCTTTCTAGTCACTATCACTATCACTATCTTCCTGTTCATCACCTATTTGCTAGAGCGGGCACCAGTAATATTTCCATATGTCCTGTCTCATGCCAGTAGAGCCAAGGGCATCGGTTTGCTACAGGAACATAAAGAGCCTCAAACCATTATATTAGATCATGGGAATGACATAATATAATTGTTACTGGAATTTGGCATATCAAATACAACACGAGCGGCTTGCCAGGCTTGCTGTGAGGGAGGCATACTCTTGTAGTCACCTCCAAATAAAGCATTTATTGATGAACCAGGCGGCCGAGCGAGCCTGGCTGTGATGGGCTGGTCTGCTGGGTGGAGTTCTGACGCAGAGGGAAGTCCAAATGTAGAAAATGGCAGCCCCCGTCAAGTGTGGGGGGTCGTCTGGCTTGTTGTGAGGCTCTGCAGGGGTGGTGGGCCAGGGCTAGAACCCGCCATGCCTCCCAGGTGCCTCATGAACGACTGGGCACAGGGAGAGCAAGGAGCAGCTCTGCCCCATGTCTGAGAGTCTCTGGTTCAGCATACCTGGGCTGGATTGAGAAAAAACTGCTGCAGGGTGGGTGTCGATGATCCGGGCTGTGATGGGCTGGTCTGCTGGGTGGAGTTCTGATAAGTGGTAAGTCCGAATTTGGAAAATGGTGGCCCTCGTGGAGTGGGGGGTCATCTGGCTTGTTGTGAGGTTCTGCTGGGTTGTGGGCCAGGGCTAGAACCCACCATGCCTCCCGGTGCCTCATGAATGGCTGGGCACAGGGAGAACAAGGAGCAGCTCTGCCCCATGTCTGAGAGTCTCTGGTTCAGCATCTTTCTAGTATTCATTTTAAAGTTAATTTTATTTTTTGCTTTTTTTGGGTCACACCCGACAATGCTCAGGGGTTTCTCCTGGCTCTACACTCAGGAATTACTCCTGATGGTGCTTGGGGGACCATATGGGATGCCGGGCATCAAACCCGGGCTGGCACAGGCCAGCCGCATGCAAGGCAAACACCCTACCCGCTGGACTATCGCTCCGGCCCCTAAAGTTAAAAAAATTTTAACCTTAATTTTTTAAGATGTTCGTGTCTCATTTGTTACAGTTTCCTCATACATATTCTGATTAGTGTCCTCCTTTGTTTTGCTTCCTTCATTTCTTTTGTCCTTTTGTTTCCTGCTACCTTTTTTTCATTCTCTCCCTCACACTCAATCCCACTTGTCAAATCCTTTTGTGTCTTCATTTCAGAAGGTAATTTGAGATTGAAGTGAACTGCAAATTCCAGATTCAGGTGCAGGTCAGACTTCAGCGGCCAGATTGTTTAGAACTCTGCAGTAAAAGCTGTAGTGAATCTTAATATTAAGATAGCCTTAAAATTGCCCAAGCTTCTAAGGTTTTTGAGCTGGGTAAAATAACTAGGATATAACCTATGAAATTTAGCCTCAGAAAATATTCCTGAAAATCTAATATAGTCCTTCTTTCCTCATAGTTAGGAGATGGAGATAAACTAGTCAATATTCTCCTTTTATTAGCTAGTTATATACAAAATGTATGGAATGCAATTGAAAATATAACCTATAACTATGTAATAAATATATATTGCTGTTTTGAAAAATTTGATGCCAAGATACACAGTTTTAAAATTGCTTGAATAGCCTGGCAAGCTACCTGTGTAGGCCCATTCCCAAAACCCAGTTACCAATTATAGACCTCATTCCCATGACCTGAAGGAATGGTTTGAGGCTCTTCATGTTCCTGGAGTGAGCAGATGCCCTTGGGCTTCACTAGCACTCAACAGGACATATGGAGATGTTACTGGTGCCCACCGAGCAAATTGATGAACAACGGGAAACAAGTGATACAAGTGATACAACTATGTACTATTTATTTATCCCTGAATAGAGTAAAAAATCATTGAATATACAGTCAAATATAGGCAAAATTTAAAAAGACAAAATATCTCAAAAAATTCTTCATAATTTTCATCCCATCTTCATTGGTATTCTATAATACTAAATTCTATACCTGTATGTAAATGGAGTACTGAAGCAAGTAGGCAGATAGGAAAGGGCCCCCTATAGCAATGAGCTATTGGGAAGTAATTGTTTTTGGAAAAATTTATGGGGACAAGTAGTGAAATTGTTTATTGATTTATTTCCCTGTATTCTCTAATAATATCCTAGAATAAATAATTACATCTTGTTGATATATAGGACTGATTTCTCCATTCTGACAGTTAAGCTCTTTGAGTGATCTTTTCTCTCTCACAGATTAGCAAGAAGCAAAAGACTAGTAGGTGATCAGTACATCTTAGGCTATTTAAAGTTCAGCTGGATTGGATACAAATCAGAAAAATCCTGGATTAAGTGAATGCCGACTTATAAATGTCTACACATCACTTATATATCAGATATAAAGTAAGCATTATTTAAAGATGCTATCACCAGATATTAGCTTTACAACCTCAGAGATGAGACTCTAAGAATTGATTTAGAAAGAATATATTACTTGCATTTAGCTGCTACACAAAATTTCATATGTAACTTTGAATGCACCAAATATAGGGCCAAATATTTGCTATTTCCCTAGTCCTTTGGAAATGCCAGATTTTTTTTAATAAGGATATCCTTATTTGATGAAAAGTACACAAATATTACATAGAAGCAGTAAGTTGAAAAAACAACTTCATTTATAGCAGAAAGCAAAATAAAACAACATCATTTATAGTAGAAAGATCAATATGATTTATTTGAGAAGTCAGAAAAACTTTATGCATTATTTAGCCTCCCTGGTACAACATGTAATTACCTGGTCACTCTGTAAAAGGAGCAGAAACTACTGGTATCAAGAAGTTGAAATAAAACAGAAAGCCTAAATACAGATAGAAAAACAAGATAAATGAGGGGAGGAGAAGAAAAAATCACTGTCTTCCTGTTCATCATCGTTTTGCTTGAGGGGGCACCAGTGACATCTCCCTATTTCCTGTCTCATGCTAGTAGAGCCCAAGGGCATCTGCTTGCTCTAGGAACATAAAGAGCCTCAAATCATTATATCAGGTCATGGGAATGAGGTCTATAATTGTTACTGGTATTTGGCATATCAAATACGACATGGGTAGCTTGCCATGCTCTGCCATGAGAAGACAAATAACTGGTCTAATAATATACTTTTCTATAAATTGACCTGAATGAAGAAAAAAATTTTTTAAAATACTTTATTATACCACCTTTAGATATACAATTACAAGATGTTCTTGTTTGAGTTTTGGTTCTACAGTGTTCCAACACCCATCCCTCCACCCCTACCCATCTCCCATCACCAATGTCCCCACATCCCTCTCCCTGCCCTCAGCCTACCTCCATGCCAGGTACTTTATCTTTTTTCTCTCTTTCTCTCTCTCTCCTCTCTTCCCTTTCTTACACATTGTAGATTGTAATATATTCTAGAACATGATTGGTTCCACTAGTTTGATGTACTGGGTATGGACCAAGAAAATGGCAGCTATTATGGTGAGTGAGTCTCATCTGGCTGCATCCAAGGCCCTACAGAGGTGATGGGCCCACTCCCAAAACCCATCTTGCCTCCTGGGAGCCTCCTGGTCAGCTGAGTTAGGGGAGAGCAAGATAGCAGCTCTCCCCTGTGCATCTGAATCTCTGCATCATTGCCGATAGCCTCGAGGCAGTTCGTGGGTGGGGCCACCAGGCATCAGGGATGGGTCAGAGAGGGGAATGGGGACTCCAGCTCCATCTCCAGGAACACCCCCTGACTCGCACCTCTGAGAGCCGCCTACTTGGGTTTGAACTTGGCTGCTCTGAGCTGGTCTTGAGATCAGCATCTCTCTTGTGTGGGTTCTGATGAGCTGTGGGATACGGACTATGAAAATGGTGTCTATTACGGTGAACGAGTCTCATCTAGCTGCTTTCGAGGCCCTACAAAGGTGATAGACCAACACCTAAAACCCATCTTGTCTCCTGGGAGCCTCATGGTCAGCTGAGCTAGAGGACAGCCAGATGGCAGTTCTCCCCAATGCTTCTGAGTATCTGCATCATTACCAATAGCCCGTGGCAGTTCGTGGGTGGGGCCACCAGGCCTCCAGGATGGGTCAGAGAGGGGAATGGGACCCCAGCTCTATCTCAAGGAGTGCTGGGTGACTTGCACCTCCGAGAGCTGCCTACCTGGGCTCAAACTCGGCTGATCCAAGCAGGTCTTGAGTTCAGCATCTCTCTTCTGCGGTTCTGATGAGTTGTGGGATCTGGACTACGAAAATGGCAGCTATTATGTTGAGCGAGTCTCATCCAGCTGCTTCCAAAGCCCTACGGTAGCCAACACCTAAAACCCATCTTGCCTTCTGGGAGCCTCGTGGTCAGCTGAGCTAGTGGAGATCCAGATGGGCAGCTCTCCCTCATGCTTCTGAGTCTCTGCATCATGGCCGAGAGCCCCAAGGCAGTTCGTGGGTGGCACCACCAGTCCTGAGGAATAGGTCAGAGAGAGAAGGGGTACCCCAGCTCCATCTCCAGGAATGCCCGGTGACTTCTGCCACTGAGAGCCGCCTACCTGGGCTCAAAATCAGCTGCTCTGAGCTGGTCTTGAGATTTGCGGCTCTCTTGCATGGGCTCTGATGAGCTGTGGGGTTCGGACCATGATAATTGTGGCTATTATGGTAAGCAAGTCTCATCCGCCTCCAAGGCCCTACAGAAGTGATGGGCCCACTCCAAAAACCCATCTTGCCTTCTGGGAGCCTCATGGTCAGCTGAACTAGGGGAGAGCCGGATGGCAGCTCTCCCCATGCATTAGGGTTTCTCATCTTTCTCTCTGTTTCTGTCTCTGTATTTCTCTCTCCTCCTACACCTTGTGCCTTGCCTTATGGTTTATGATGCAATTATCTGAGTGTATATTCAGTAATGAGTTCTAGTGTGACATTATAGCTCCACATTCCCCATCAACCTCCCCAGTTTGTTACAACTACAATGATCATTATGGTGTACAGATGTGAAAGATCCTGGGAAGGACCTGGTCCTAGACTACTTTGTTATCTAAGCCTCTTGCGCAGCCACGCACCGTTACAGCTGTGCATCTTGTCTGTCCCTTGTCCAGTTCATCTGGTTGAGGAGGCTGCGTGTCCCTTAGCCATGCCCACTGGCATGGACAGGGGAGGAGCCCAAATCCCTGCTCCAATTCCGGCCAGTGTGGTTCTCCCCCCCCCCCCACATGACTGCTTTACCCTAGGAGCTGCATTGCTCTCAGCCGGGGACTAGAAAATTCCTCAGAGACTCCATGGGCTACTCCACGTGGGCTGGGCAGCACAGCTGTGCCTCTAGTCTGTCCCTTTGTCCAGTTCATCTTTACTGTTACTTTTTTTGGCATATCGAATACACCACAGGTAGCTTGCCAGGCTCTGCTATGGCTCTGGGTTCATCCCAGGGGCCCAGTCTTTTCCTATATCAGACCATCCACCATCCAGGGCCCACAGGGCAGAGCCCTGGGGGGTGGACAAGCCTATCTCCTGTCTGCCACCTGCCAACACAGCCAGGCACCGCACCCACACCTGGAACACCTCGAGGGGCAGATGGCCCAAAAAAAGTTTTGAGTTGTCTTACCACATGTGTGATTTTCAAAATAATTTTGTTGCAGATTTATCAGAGCAGAGACAGAGGCTAGAGTTTTATACAGGGAAATGCTATGTAGTTTTTATGGAACTGGTGAACATAAAGATGCAGCTGTGGAGAGGCCAACTGTATGTTAGGGATTACACATTTCATTATCAGTTTATGAATTACTATAACAAAATGGAAACTTATGATTCTTTACATTTATTAAAACATGTATAAGTTTATAGAGCAGATATATCTAAAAACAAGACTTTCTGTGAAAAGAATGTAATGGAAATATCCGTACTTCTCAACATTGAGTATGATTAGTGGGAGTAAAACAGGCTTGTGGCTCCAGCAGTGCAGGTGAAGATAACACCTGGCTGACATAACTGGGCCAAATGCTTAATGAGCAGAACCCCTCCCTTCTACTAGGTGGGGTCCTAGCCAGAAGTGATAAATTATATGTTGTTCACAGTTATTCTTCCTGTCATTTGATGAAGATGGGCAAAGAAGAGAACAACCCCAGGCTAATCCATTAGCATCTTTCAGAGAGTCTAATTACAAAAAATTTACCCCCAACACAGCACAAACACTAGAAAAAATCAATGGGGAAAACATGGAGAAGCCCACCCAGCTCAGTGAGTGAGATCAATATCAATAAAGACATAAATACCAGTAAATCCTCAGAAAGTGTTTTTAGTAACACCATGATGAGGGTATTCAACAAGTTCAAAGATACCATAGCACAGGTTGTCAGTAAAGTACATGAAAATATAATAATCTAAAAAAAAAAACTACCACAGTTGAAATGAACATGGTTGGTGACATGTTTAAAACAATATTTGTCTTGTAAATATTTTTTATTTGTTTTGTGAGATACACCCAGAGATGCTCATGAATTACTCCTGACTTTGCATTCAGGAATCTGTCCTGGTGGTGCTTTGGGGATCACATACAATGTCAGGGATAGACTCTGGGTCAGTTGTATGCAAGGCAAGCACCCTACCAACTGTACTATATGGATGTTTTGTGAAAAATGTAAAGTTTATAAAAGTAAAATAACTGTTGCATTTTTAAATAAAGTCAAACCAAACAGGTAAACCTAGTCATTCTTTTTAGAGAATTATACACAGATTTTAATATACTAATATGATTATAAAATTGTAAGTAGGGGGCCAGAGCGATAGCACAGTGGGTTGGCATTTGCCTTGCACCCTGCCAATCCAGGTTCAATCCCCAGCGTCCCATATGGTTCCACGAGCACCGCCAGGAGTGATTCCTGAGCAAAAAGCCAGGAAGTAGACCCTGAGAATCGCCAAGTGTGACCCAAAAAGCAAAAAACAAAAACAAAAAAATTGTAAACAGGGCTATTTTGCAACTAAAGCCTGGAAACAATGAACAAAAAGAGTTATGCTGGATTCTTTATAAAGAAAGTTAGCAATCCAAACTTTTTATCCAAGTGGTTTAACAGTAAGATAGTAATCTGACTACAATAAACCATATCATTTTACATGAAAAATAGCAATTTGTTAGTCATCTTCAGATTTTGCTAAAAATAGTGGCAATGAGGCGTGGGTAGATATGGAGCAGTAGTGCAGAGGGTAGGGTGTTTGCCCTGCATGTGGCTGACTTGGGTTTAAACCCTCCACCTCCTATGGTCCCCCTAAGCCCTACTAGGAATAATCTCTTAGTAGAGTGAAAGTAAGTCTTGAGCACCAGTGTGTGTGGCCTAAACACAAAAACACGAACACCACCAAAATGAAAAGCAGAAATAACATGGTAACTAATATTTTCCTTTGCTTGTTTGTTTTTTCTTTATGTCCACTTCTGGTGGTGCTCAGGGGACTATTCCTGGTTCTATTCAGGGGCAGGGGCTGGAGTGTGATACTGGAAGGATCCAGGTGGACAGCAGATGCTTGAAGTATAATTTGGGAGTGCTTTCAACTTGCTTTTTTTCTCTTATTCTGAAAAAGAGAGAAGTAGGTCAAATGACTTGGAGAACCTCTCTGCTTATGTTAAGCTTGAAGACCAGGTCAACACAGCTAATGATTTAAAGAGGAAATATTTAATACATGTAAAAAGAAAGAATATTGATATGTTGACTATCTTGCCCAAAGTGTCCTAAAGCTCAAAGAACATTTGTCCAGCCCTTAGACTCTAAGTTAGGCAAAATGTCACATACTTAAAAAAAATAAAGTTTCATCAATTTTCTAAAAGCTGTCTCTAACGCATTTATTTTCCAGGTGAATAAGATTGATATAACAATGGATTAAATATTCCCTACAAATTTACAAAGCTGGCCAGTAAAGAGTCAGAACTGAAACTCACTCATCATGCTTAATTCTGGCTGTTTCCACTGCCCTTAGGCTGTCTCTGAGTGCTACTTTGAAGAGGGTGACTACACAGGGTATGGGAAAGTCACGATCAATGGTATAAATCGGACTTGCCACTGTAGGATATCATATAACTTTATAATAAAGTGCCTATTATTTTGTGCATTTAGAAAATCCCCTCTATGGGAGGCAGGTAAATTAATATCATGGCTCCACTTCTGGCAATCTACTAGGAAGTAAATAGTTGGGCAGTGTCAGAATTATGACAAGAACATTGACTTTGGGCTCAGGAGTGTACATTCTGTTTTCTGACTTGGATGGTCACAAACTTTCTGAGCTTACTTACAAAAGGAGCATCTAAGTCAAAATGCTGGACTGCATTTTGTACCCAAACCGCTGAGTTCAAATCTAGAGTCTGTCACTAGGTACTTGCATGTCTCTGAATGTTCTGCATAATTTTTTGTGCTTGGATTTCTTTACTGTAAAATGAGAATGATAGGGCATCTGGCTTATCTTATTGTTTTGTTGGTGAGGATTAAATGAGTAATAACCACTAAGCCATTATTACAACATTAATAATGTTATTATTAACATTATTAATGTTGTAATTAATATTTTAATTACATTAATTAATATTAAGTAGCTATTAATATTGATATTAACTAAAATCTCAAGTTGACAGAATGTATATTTATAATCAGCACTTGTCACTTGTCTTCCTGTTGTTCAACAATTTGCTCTAGTAGGGCGCCAGTAATGTCCCCATTCATTGGGAATGAAGTCCATTATTGTTACTGTTTTTGGCATATTATACACCATGCGTAGCTTGCCAGGCTCTGTCATGGCTCTGGGGTTCATCCTAGGGGACCCAATCTTTTTCTATGTCAGACCATCAACCATTCAGGGTCCATGGGGCAGAGCCCCGGTATAGACAAGCCTGTGTCCTGTCTGCCACCTGCTGATGCAGCTGGGTACCACAGCCACACCTGCAATAGCTCGAGGGGCAGGAATCAGCAGTATAAAAATACAAATTCCTGAAATACAAGCGCTTGAAAAAGTAGTACAGTGTTAAAATTTGGAAAAAGCCAGATAAGAGACAGACAAGACTGACAGCTGTGCAGGCACTCAACTGCTCTGCAGCCAAGTGACAGACTTAGATAATAATCAAGTTTAGGACCAGGTCCTTCCCAGGATCTTGCACATATATACACTGTAATGATCATTGTAGGTGTAACAAACTGGGGTGGCTGATGTGGAATGGGAAATGGTAATATCAGACTAAAACTCACCATTGAATGTACACATAGAGACTTACATGTTAAACTGTAAATATCTGTAGGGCAAGCCACTATGTGTAAGAGAAGAGAGGGAGAGAAATATAGAGACAGAGATAGTGTCTTTTCTTTCTTTCTTTTTCTTTCTTTCTTTTCTTTCTTTCTTTCTTTTCTTTCTTTCTTTCTTTCTTTCTTTCTTTTCTTTCTTTCTTTCTTTCTTTCTTTCTTTCTTTCTTTTCTTTCTTTCCTTCCTTCCTTCCTCTTCCTTCCTTCCTTCCTTCCTTCCTTCCTTCCTTCCTTTCCTTCCTTCTTTCTCTTCCTTTCTCTCTTTCTCTTCTTCTCTTTCTCTCTTTCTCTCTTTCTCTCCTTCTTTCTTTCTTTCTTTCTTTCTCTCTCTCTCTTTCTTTCTTTCTCTTTCTTTCTCTCTCTTTTTCTTTCTTAAATAACCTTGAACAACTCCAACATAAAACTTTGACTAAGTTTGAGTCACTTGGAGCTCAGCCTTTTCTTGCCCGTAAGGCTTTTTGGCATTATCCTTTTTGATACCAATGCTGTTTGTAGATTGCTACTCTTAAAAAAAAAAGCTTTTTGCTTGGAATCAGTATTGCTCCTCCAAGTTTTTGCTTGCCCAAGTAGGTTATGCCTGTGAGTGTCACCATATGAGCTAATTCCTTGCAGAACTTGTGTCTTTAGTTTTGTTCACAAATGCTGATCAAGACAGTTCCCAAGAACTTAGGTTATTCAGACTAGTTGTGTTTTCACCCAAATTGAAGTTTGTTTTAGAAAGTTTTTAAAGGTGCTTTCTGCAGTATGTATAGAGAAAATAGTGAATTGCTTTCCTCTAAAGAAGAGAGGTGAAGGCACTTTTTTTTTGATTAATGTTCCTTGAAACTATCTCTACAGATGATGGATGTAACATAAGCACAGTCTGTGGAAGTGGAGAGATGCTATGTCTGGTGTGTGTGTGTGTGTGTGTGTGTGTGTGTGTGTGAGAGAGAGAGAGAGAGAGAGAGAGAGAGAGAGAGAGAGAGGTAAGAGCTGGGAGGCACGATGGTAGTCACTACTGATTCTAAGATGCAAAGATTTCTATCTTTTCACACCTTCTTCATCTCTGTGGTTCCTCAACACTTGTTACCTAATGGAACAGCTCCTTTCCGGGCAACTGCCAGCTGGGTTATTAGTACACAAACACATCCTCTTTCAGTACTGAGATGAGATTGGGAAGATTCACTCCAAATTCACCCAGAAAATCATTACAGAGGATACTGATAACATCTTTGTTTATGTTAAACAAAATCCATTAAAAATCCTTCAATAAGTCAGTAAACTGATGCCAACTTTTAAAAGAGCTCTAATTGCTTGAAGCAGTGTCTTGTAGTTTTCTTTTATATAGGTCCTTTACACACTTGGTTAAGCTTGATTCCTAGGTATTTGATTTTCTGTGGCACAATTGTGAATGGAATCGATTTCTTAATATCCCTTTCTTCTCTTTCGTTATTTGTGTATAGGAAAGCCACCGACTTTTGGGTATTGATTTTGTACCCTGCCACTCTACTATACATATCTATTGTTTCTAAGAGTTTTTGGGTCAAGAGTTTAGGATTCTCTAAGTATAATATAATGTCATCTGCAAATAATGATAGCTTGATTTCTTCCTTGTCTATCTGGATGCCCTTGATGTCCCTTTTCTTCTCTGATTGCTATGGCGGGTACTTCCAGTAATATATTGATTAAAAGAGGTGAGAGAGGGCAACCTTGTAGTGCCCCCTGATCTTAATGGGAAGGCTTTCAATTTTTTCCCATTGAGAATGATACTCGCTGTGGGCTTTTGGTAGATGGCTTTGACTATCTTGAGGAAGCTTCCTTCAATTCCCATTTTCTGGAGGGTTTTAATCATGAATGGGTGCTGGATCTTGTCAAATGCTTTTTCTGCATCTATCGATAGGATCATATGGTTTTTATTTTTTCTCTTATTGATATGCTGTATTATGTTGATTGACTTGCGAATGTTGAACCATCCTTGCATTCCCGGGATGAATCCTACTGTGGTCATGATGTATGATCTTTTTGATGAGTCTTTGGATTCTGTTTGCTAGTATTTTTTTGTCTTAGCATCTGTGTTCATCAAGGAGATTGGTCTGTAATTTTTCCTTCTTTGTGTTGTCTCTCCCTGTTTTGGGTATCAGGGTGATGTGTGCGTCGTAGAAGCTGTTTGGGAGT
>JAJIBD010005735.1:0-5000 GCA_021461705.1 Cryptotis parvus
AAAAGTGAAGATGGTGTTTCCGCTGTGTGTTTTTGACCTCCCAGGGTATATTTCCAGGAGTGGTATGGCTGGGTCAAATGGAAGCTCAATTTCTAGTCTTTGGCAGAATGTACATATTGTTTTCCAAAAAGGCTGTACCAGTCAATATTCCCACCAACAATGGATGAGAGTCCCCTTTTCCACACATTCACGCCAGCACTTGTTGTTCTTGCTCTTTTGGATATGTGCCAGTCTCTGTGGTGTAAAGTGGTATCTCACTATTGTTTTGATTTGCATCTCTCTGATGATTAGTCATGATGAGCATTTTTTCATATGTTTTTCACCATTTGAATTTCTTCCTTGTCAAAGTTTCTGTTCATTTCTTCTCAGTTTTTGATAGGGTTGGCTGTTTTCTTCTTGTAAAGTTCTACCAGTGCCTGAAAAATCCTGGATATTAACCCCTTATCAGATGGGTATTGGGTGAATATTCTTTCCCATTCTGTGGACTGTCTTTGTATCTTGGTCACTGTTTCTTTTGAGGTACAGAAGCTTTATAGTTTCATGTAATCCCATATGCTTATCTTTGCTTCTAGTTGCTTTGTTAGTGGTGTTTCATCTTTGAAGATGCCTCTACCTTCAATGTTGTGGTATCGCATAGATCTTTCTCATGCTATTCTTCCCCTCTAGTCTTGTCCTTTACAGGAACCTTACCTGTTTTATATCTTTAGCACTAGTAGTTTGTTGTGCCTTTTACTCTATCCATAATCAGTCTAATAACAAAAATATTTTTTGCTTTTTTGGGTCACACCGGTGATGCTCAGGGATTACTCCTGGCTCTTCGCTCAGGAATTACTCCTGGCAGTTCTTGGGGACCGTATGGGATGCTGGGGATCGAACCTGGGTTGGGCACATGTAAGGCAACCACCTTACCTGCTGTGCTGTCGCCCCGCCCCATATCTCTTCTATCACCAAAATTCTAGTAACTAGAATTTTGAATTCTAATTCAAAAGTCTCTTTCCCTTCTTTCCCTAATCTGGTAACCACAATTTATGTTGTAAGAGTTGTGTTTTTGTGGTTGTTTTGTAGAATCGACACATAAGTAAAACCATCCAACATTTGTCTTTACTGAATTATTTTACTTAGCATATTAACCTCAAGATTCAACTATTGTATCGCAAATATCATCATTGATTTATAGCTAAATATATTCATTGAGTATGCATACCACATCTCCTTTATCCAATGTACATTTAGGTTGTACATTTTAGGTTGTTTCCATGTTATGGGCTGTTATGAGTTCTTCAGAAATTTATATATTTTCAGCAATAAATCATTATGCATAATTATAATATCTGTGCTTAATTGATGATTTCTGCTTATAGTTAGAAGACTTGAAGTGTGGTAGCTACTTATTTAGTCATTTTCTCTTGTGACTTCATAAGTCCTCTACACCACATTCTAAATTTATATGACTCCTGAGATATCAAATACAACAGACAAGTTTTTTGTTTTATGAGGAAAAGTGGAGTGGACAATAAAATTTGACATCACTGTATCACTGTCTTCCCGTTCATCATCGATTTACTCGAGCGGGCCCCAGTAACATCTCCATATGTCCTGTCTCATGCTAGTAGAGCCCAAGGGCATCTGATTGCTCCAGGAACATAAAGAGCCTCAATTCATTCGGAATGAGGTCTATAATTGTTACTGGTATTTGGCATATCAAATACAACATGGGTAGCTTGCCAGGCTCTGCCGTGCAGGAAGCATACTCTTGTAGTCATGTCTAAGTCCAGCATTTATTGATGAACCGCTCAGCCGGGCTGTGATAGGCTGGTCTGCTGGGTGGAGTTCTGACGAGAGAAATCCGGTGTGGAAAATGGAGCCATTTGCATTTCTTGTTGGAAGAAGTTTCTCTACACTTCTCCATCCTTTTTTGATGACTTTGGATTATTTTCTTGTAAATTTCTACCAGTGCCTTATGTACATTAATCCCTTATCAGAAGGATATTGAGCAAATAATTTTCCCTAATATGTTGGCTGCCTTTTATCTTGATGACTGCTTCTTTTGAGGTACAGAAGCTTCTAGTTTCATGTAATCCCATTTGTTATCTTTGCTTCCACCTGGTGGGTCAGTGGTGTTTCTTTGAAGATGACTTTAGCTTCATTGTCATTGAGGGTTCTGTTCACATGGTCAAAAGATACTTGATCACTTGATCACTTGATATCCTGTTATTCATCAATTTGCTTGAGCGGGCACCAGTAATATTTCTATTTGACCCTACCACATGCCAGTGTAGGCCAATGGTATCTGGTTGTTTCAAGAATACTAAGAGCCTCGAAAGATACATGAAAAAAACATTCTTTGTTAATCATCAGTGTGAAGTAAATCAAAACAACCACAAAATATCATCCCACTCCACAGAAATTGGCACACATCAAAAGAACAAGAACAACCAGCGCTGATGTATAAACAGGGAGAAAGGGACTCTCCTTATAAGGAATGACTCCCCTTCATTGTTATGGGGAATGCTGATTTGTTCAATCTTTTTGGAAAACAATGTGGGCACTCCTCAAAAAACCAGTAATTAAACTTCCATATGACCTTGCAATACTACTTAATAATATAATATATTATGAATATATATTAATTAATAATTATAATCAATTATATATAATTATTTTATTTGTTTTAAGCCACACTCAGCATTACTCAGGGTCTACTCCTGGCTTTGTGCTCAGGAATCACTCCTGACAGTGCTTCGTGGACCATATGAAATGCCAGGATTGAACCTATAGTCAATTGTATGCAAGGCAAATCCTGTTCCCACTACTAGATCTCAGACCCCAGAAAATAATTATTTTTTCTATATTCCTTAAAAATTTAACTATGAAGATATTATTCTTTGAAGGCACAAGGGTTTTTTTGTTTGTTTTGTTTTTTGTGAGTTTTTACATTTCTTAAATTTTTTTTTATTATACCACCATAAAATATACAATTACAAAGATGTTCATATTTGGGATTCAGTCACACAGTGTTCCCACACCCATCCCTCTACCAGTGCCCTCTTCCCACCACCAATGTCCCTGATTCCCTCCCCCTCCCCCAGCCTGCCTCTATGGCAGGCACCTTTCCTCTCTCTCTCTCTCTCTCTCTCTCTCTCTCTCTCTCTCTCTCTCTCTCTCTCTCTCTCTCTCTGCATCTCTCTTCCTTCTCTTACACATTGTGGCTTGCAATATGTACATTTAGAGGTTATCATGTACATCCATTTTCCTTTGTTCAATGCTCAGTTCTAGGGTTGTATTATCATTTCCAACTATTATTAGCACACTATTCCTTTCCCTACCTTACCTAACCTCTGACTCCCACACAGTTACGGTAGATTCCACCACTGACAAGATCTCCTGATCCATGTTTTGCCTGGCCTTGGATATTTGTATCATGCTATTTTTTGTATCCCACAAATAAATGCAGTCATTCTATATATGTCCTTTTACCTCTGTCTGATTTCACTCAGCATGATCCTCTCCATGTCCATCCATTTATAACCAATTTTCATGAATTCATTTTTCCTAACAGCTGCATAGTATTCCATTGTGTAGATGTACCAAAAGTTTCTTAATCCAATCGTCTATTCTTGGGCACCCCTATTTCAAGATTCTGGCCATTGTGAATAGTGCTGCTATGAACATAGAAGTGCAGATGGTGTTTCACTGTGTGTTTTTGGCCTCTCAGGGTATATTCCCAGGAGTGGTAAGGCTGGGTCAAATGGGAGCTCAATTTCTAGTTTTTGGAGGAATGTCCATATTGTTTTCCAAAAAGGGCTGTACCAGTCAACATTCCCACCAACAATGGATGAGAGTCCCCTTTTCCCCCACATCCACACCAGCATTTATTGTTCTTGCTCTTTTTGGATGTGAAGGCATGAGCTTTTAACCAAGGTTCTTGGTAGACACAGATGTTATTTCACTAAAAAGTTACACTTACCACTGGTCAATCATGGTACTGGATACTTGAAATCTGACTAGAGGGAATAGGAAGTGAGTTCTTAATCTCAAATGTATGTTTATGTAACCACATATGGCTGGGGTCTATTTTAATGACAGTACAGTCTCTGAAAGGTCCACGTTGGCCTTATTTGATAATATATTGTTATATATGTGACCAAAAAGAGAAAGTCCTGATAGCAAATAATATACTACCCTCAAAACCTAGACAAAGGTTATTGATAGCTAAGTAGTACAGGAAGGGATATTTTTGGGAGATAGTTGTGCACCTTTAGTTCTTAGCTCCATGATCAATGAATATATTAAAAAATGATGTTAAATTGATTGATTTGATGTGGATTTAACACTCAAAATAGGGACCAGAGCAATAGTATATGGGTAAAATGCTTACCTTACATGTGGCTAATCCAGGTTGGACACCTGGTACACAACACGGTCTCCCAAGCTTTATCAGGAGTAATCCCTGAGTACAGAGCAAGGAGTAAGCCCTGAGCACCACCTGGAGTGCCACCGTTCCCCCTACCTACCCCCTGCCACACACACACTGCACAAAATAAAGAAATAAAACATATATCCTGGGGTAGTAACATTCACAAAGTAAGATATTTTTTCTTGTCAAATTATATAAAAGGAAGAATAAAATTTTCCTCTAAGAATATTAATACCTGGACTCCAAAGGTTAGGAAATACTGAAAAAAGGGAAATGAATGACAGTTTCCACATAGACCATAAAGGAAAAAGGGAGAGGGCTTGAGTAGACCCTACAAAGTAAGCATTTTGATCCTTCTTGCTCTCTCAGAGCATCAGGACTTTAGAGTAGAAAATGTGTTTCCAGTACTTAGAGGTCCTACCTCTGTGCTCTCAGAGTCGATAAATATCTCCATTACTTCTTAATCTATAGCCAAGTAAATTTTTCACTGTATTAAAATTATATAAAATAAATTAAAGTTGGCATATTATTTTTTCTGGTATTGAATACTGTTTAAAAGTTTTAGGAACAGGAGTTATACTAT